>BQNB010039261.1:3587-47509 GCA_026074375.1 Tanacetum coccineum | reverse complement strand
AATCTAGATAATTCAACAAATAATGTTCTGATTCCATTAGATAGTTAGACAAGTGGACTACTAGAGTATAAACTACCATTAAACAGTAAGTGGGTAAAGTCTCTATGAGCTAGGGTTTAACAAGATCATCATTGTTTTAATCCATAAGATAGATTATAATCAGGTAATAATGATGCTTTATGCGGATGCTTTAATTGTGACAGAATTAATGTGTCTAGGTCTTAGGATGAAGTCCCACCTAAGTCTAAGAATGATATGCCTCTTCAAGATAAGTAATCATTGCACTGAATAAACAAACCAACTTTTAATCAGATTAATGATGGTTAATACAGTTTTCTATCATAAGGCTTGACCGCTCTTTTATATTCTGTTAATTTGCTTGCGTGGGTTAAAGCGTCTTGAATTAATTATAGTCACCAACCAAACCGTGCCAGTCTCTCAGGATGAAAGCCCCCTTTTACCTGTTAGAATTTGGATTAGAACTAACATAGGATTAACATAGGTTTGACTTAGATTATAATTAACTTAGATTAAATAAACCAAGATATAAATAAATTGAGATATTTAACCTCGTTTCAAGTGTTCGACACCCTACTTACCACGAATCTACCATCGACCGGGTACACTGTCCGTTAAAGTGTTGTTTTTGGTTAAGTCGGCAAAATATAAATTTAAAACTTGAATCATAAAAATATACACCACACAACGACACATCAAGTTTTTGGCGCCAGTGCCGGGGAGTGAAAATTAATCTTGATTTTTATTTTATATTTTGGTTTTTAACATTAGATCTAACCCTTAGGAGTAGTGTTAATTAGATTAGTGTATATTCTTGTATATTTTGTATATTTGTAGTTTAATTGTTTGCTTGTATAATTGTGTGTTTAATTTAATTATTTTGCTAATACACTGTTCTGGTCGATAACTCGATACGGTGTATCCACTTCCATCGGATATGGCATATCCAACTTTATGTCCAATACAGCGTATTCATTCAACTGATTAATACTGCGTATTCACTTCTATTGAATACGGTGTATCGATCATCTGGAACAGAATTAGAATCTAAATTTTGTATTTGATTTCCGTGCTTAGTTTTTAATCCTTCTTCAGAACAAATCATGTTGATATTTGTACCTTTGTGAACAGGTCATAATTGTCAGAACTAGTTGATTAAAGAAGGAACTGCAAGAAGTCATGGCTGAACCGATTTTTGATAAAATGGAAAAAGCTCTAATTGAATCAAATCTTTCTATCACCAGTAACGACATAAACATTAAACTCAGCAAGGAATTTTTGGTGGAATTACGAAAGAACATATATCATGGAATATATAATGAAGACGTGGTAGATCACATTACTAAGGTACTTGAAATGGTTGATTTGATCTACATTCATGGCGTGGATTCCCATCAACTACGAATGAAAGTCTTTCCTCTCTCGTTGGCTGATGATGCTAAAGAATGGCGGATTAGTGAGGGAGATGGAAAAATCACCACTTGGGAGGAACTTGTTGAGAAGTTCTTCTGTAGATTCTATCCCAAATCATACGATGGAGAAGATGAAATGTTGGACGAAGGAGATAATTGAGGGATTGATCCACTTGAATTCTTATCAAATGTAAACACGTCATTCAAAAACTATAAGAAAGTGGATGGAAGAACTAAAAAGGTGCTATTTCACTCATGGATAAATGGAAATTGGAATAAGAGATATATGGATAATAGTATTTTTAGCAGTAATGAAAGGAAGGAATCTAAATATGAAAACCCACCTGACAATGCTACTGATTCATTCTTCAAAGCCTATGACATACGCGATATTGAAGAAAAGAATGGACATGGGCAATTGAAGCGTAAAGACGACAATTGGAATGACAAGCAGCCTAACAAAAAGGTTTGCAAAACCGAAATGTTTAAAGCTATAAAATATTCGATAGGACCAAACAAAGAATATATTGCTATAAGAAAATGTGAATATGATATTTGGGAGAGAAACGAAGATAATATGTCCAAAATCTACCAATATATTTTTAGGAAAAGGACAACGGATGAAAGGTTACGTGCACCGAGTGAGAAGCTGAAGAAAAGTCTAACTTAAAGACTTCGCTGTAAACAAAGGTGATTCTCGGGATACAACCCGGATTGTTATTTTAATTTATCGAGTCTGTCTTCCCAAACATCAATACGGCGTATCCGCTCCATACCATACGACTTATTGATTATATGGACGTTATCAATCTTTACTTTTTATGCACTTTAAAAACATTATTGTTAGTTCTGTCAATACGACGTTTCATGCACATGAATACGTCGTATTTAACAGACTGACCCGTATTTAGTTTGTTTAGTTTATTTTAAATTAACCGTAGGTACCAAGATAGGAACACACGTTTTTTTCTATGTTTTATACAGGACCTCGTGAAAGAAATATCGACGAATATTGGTGGAGAATTTACAAATCTGGAGATCTTGAAGTGTTGGAGTCTTGAAACTTCAAGGCGGCTGTTCAACACACGAAATCTTGCTATTAAACTCAACATGGAGAATCTACCAAGCAAATATCAGGGGAGTTTCTCATTCTAATTCTTTTTAATTCCTGTATTTAATATTTTATATATACAACGAGGACGTTGTATAATTCAAGTGGGGGGATGGAATTAGAATGTATACTTGTCTAATTTTTTCACACTAAAATGCTTAAATTATGCTCAAATTTAAAAAAATTTCAAGCATACTTTTGTGAAATTACTTGACACATAACCCGCACACAATAACCCTTGTTAGATATTGTGAGGATTTAACCTTATCCGTTTCTAAATGTTTACCCAAATTTCACAAAATATGAGTGTGCCGGTGATGTTGTAGACTTTAGAACTTGGCTTGGTATATCTATTCGAGACCGCAGTGATAAGTATTATGGATTTAGATGGAGTAACTTCTTTAAATTGGTAAATTTTAGGATTACACCCAAATCGCCTTTACATGTTGCTTATTAACTAACTAAACTGGTTAGTTAACCTCTAGTTTAAACCCTTTTCCACTCTCATCTTTAGAGTGATGATCCACTAGAAAAACCCGTAGAGCCAATCCTTTAGGAATTACACCAACTATTTGTTTCGTTACACCCTTACACCTTAACCTACCCTGTTAGATTAAGTTTTAATTTACAGTTGCTAGTTGCTTAAAGTGTAAAGTTTGTATTTCCCGAGTCTTGTGTCATTTTCTATCATTGGTGCGGTTGGAAATTTGCACATTGCAAATGGGAATGTATATTAGTAGTCAAAACTCATGTGATTTTACTACCATCACAATTAATGGTGAATCTGAAGAATGAAGAACTAACAAAGGAATTATCTGGAATTATTATGATCGTGAAGATGGTGAAACTACGTCGAGATTTCAAGTTTAGTTAGCAAAAAAAATCAAAAAAATGAGAAAAATACAAAAAGAAAGAGAAATAAAGTTTGAAGATAATCGTTTCACAACTACCGATGGAATTACATGAAGGATCAATTATTCATTGATACGTCTAAAAAAATCAACGATGTAGAGTATTGTATAAAGTGGAAGATATCCTCCACATTGCCTTGTAGAGAAAGGGGGGGGGGGAGTAATGTTTTGGAAGATTAGGATTGACCGTTACGAGAACGCCAACTTAGGTTGTTGTTTTTGATCTATGATCAAGACGTTGTAAATAGTTGTGTCTTTATCATGATAACGGTCAGGAAATAAGTGTCTACAACAAGTATCATAAGTCTTTAATCTATTTTTTTCTTGATTTTTTCAACAACAATTTACTTTCCTCTCACCTAATGATTATCTGATTGTTTATTTATACCCCCGCGAACGAGGATATCATACAAAATGCTTGACTATCTCGCATTCCGGTGTGTATGCATGCCTTGTACCTTGTTGGTTTACGACTTTTGGTGAAAGTTAGAAGGTTCCTACCCTATATCATTCTTCATCCTAACCGTTGGTTAAATTCGAATTGGGATGTGATCGAACACACATGTCTTATCTCGGCGTTCCGGGTGTGTATGTTACGCTTCAGCTGCCTTGTTGGAAGTGGTACTTTTTACATAAAAGTCATAGAATTGATCAGACCGGTACGGCCTTTCCATACAAAAACCCATATTTACCTTTATAAACTTGTTACTCCTTAGCTTTAGGTGGAGATATGTATCCTTGCCAAGATTATGATAGAATACTCGTCACGACCGAGCAATTGAGCTAACTAAGTTACATTGTGTTACCACATAGATTAGTTGAGTGATTTGAGTGTTTTCATCTTCCTATTTCATGAGGTGTTTGGTTGTGTACTTGTAATAGATCGAATAAGTGCTTTAACGAAAAATATCCTTAGGGATACATTTTTATAAACTTCTAAAGGCTACTTGAGGACAAGTAGGATTCAAGTAGGGGGATATTTGATGACATCAAATAACGTCTATTTTATAGCATCATTTATCCCATGTTATTAACCCATTTTGTATAAGTTAGTGCAAAGAATGTTTACTTAATCGTTATCTTGAGATTGCAGTAATTAAGGAAAATTGGGTGAAAAGTTAGCAAAAAGCGCGCAATCTTTGAGCTTATAAATGAGATATTTTTGAGGATTACTATTCTGAAGACCAATACGCCGTATCCATCAAGGAAGATATGGCGTATCCGTGCCTGCACTCACCAAATACCACAGAGGAATAAGCTCAATACGTCGTATCTAGAGAACTCAATACACCGTATTCAAGATATGGAATCAATATAATATTCTGGAAGATATAAAGCATGGTCCCTACTCTAAGAAATCCCCAATACGCCGTATCTAACTCTTGGATACGCCGTATCCAACCGACTTCCAGACCCTATAAATACAAAACTCAAAAATGAGTTTTAAGTGTGCTAAATCATATTCTCGATACCTAAACCACAAAAGTTGATTTTCAGAGGAGAAAAAGAGCAAAAGAGGTCGAGCAACGTATTCAATTCCATAGAAGACAACGTGTAATTCCATATAGCATTAGTTAATCGGCAATTTTTGTAACATTACGATAACTCGGGTTAGTTTTAACCTTGGCTAAATAAATTGACTCTTGTTATTTACATTATGACGTTAAAAGGGTAATTACCATACAGGTAATTTATCCATTATATATAAAGTCTGAATGTTTGGCATTTGTTTTATCTCTGATTTACTTGATTTTATTCATTGAGTGCTTGTTTATGTTTATCAATTTATACTTGTTTACGCGCTTTTGTATGCGACCTATCATTCAACTGGATCTAGTAAAGCGGACCAAGTAGATCTAGAGTCCGGGATAGCTCTCCATATAGTGATTTATACATCTAGAATCATAGTTACACAAATATTGTCCTTCTAAGTCTGTGTCTAGGATACGCTTCGGGCTTAACTAGTTAATTGGATATTGCCAGTGGTTTATTGATCGTGTTGACTAGAAGGTGACCTAGATAATTCAACAAGTAATGTTTATGATTCCATTAGATAGTTGGACAAGTGAACTACTAGTTGTATAAATTGCTATTAAGCGGTTAAGTGGGTAAAAGTCCTCAATGTGCTAGGGTTAACAAGATCACCATTGCTTTAATCCCTAATATAGATTATAATCAGCAAATAAGGATGGGCATTTATGCGGATGCTTTAATTATGACATAATTATGTGTGTAGGTCTTAGGATGATGTAACACCTAAGTCGTTAAGAATGATATGCCACCATCTAGAGAAAGTAATTTCATTACAATCTGACAATAAACAAACCAATGTTCTTAATCAGATTAAATAATGGTTAATACAGTTTCTTGATAAAAAGGTGTCGATCCTCCTTTTTATCTTTGTTAATTAGCTGCGGGGTAAAAGGCTGAAATGTGATTATAGACACCAACCAAACCGTGTCAGTCTCTCAGGCTGAAAACCCCCTTTTCCCATTAGAATTAGGATTTAGACTGACATAGGTTTAACATAGGTTTAGAATAGAATAAATTGACAAAATTATAACCAAAATAGTTAATTACAATGATAGAATTTAACCACGCTCAAGAGTTCGAACCCTACTTACCACTAAACTACTACCGATCGAGTACATGCCGGATAAAGTGTTGTTTTTGTTTTAGTTGGCGACATATAAAATTTAAAACTTGAATCATCTAAAATAACATACCAACGCTCGCACATCATAAGTTTACAGAAAATGTATCCCTAACGAAATTTTCCCGATAAGCATTTATTTGATCTGATTACAAGAACACAACCAAACACCTCACGAAATAGGAAGATTAAACACTCAAAACCCTCAACTAATTCTATTGTGGTAACATGAACCTCATTCCTTAAATGCTCGGTCGAGACAGTATTCTATCATAAGCATGGAAGAAAACCTCACCATCACTAGAGCTAAGGAGTATCAAGTTTATAAAAGGAAAAATATGGTGTTTTTATGATAAGGCTTAGTTTTTGAGCATTTTCAATCTTTCACCAGAAGTACCACTCCAACAAGGCAGCTGAAGCACACATACATGGCCGTAACGACGGAATAGACATGTGTGTTCGATCACATCCTCATTCGAATTTAACCAACGGTTAGGATGAAGAATGATATAGGGTAGGGACCTTCTAACTTTCACCAAAAGTCGTAAACCAACGAGGCAGCTGAGACATGCATACATGGCCGTAACGACGGAATAGACATGCACGCTCGTACACATCCTCATTCGCGTAAAACCAGCGGCTAGTCATTAGGAAAGAGAAGTAAATTGTTGTTAAATAAAAATTACAAAACAAATAGATTAAGTCTAAAATACAAGTTGCTAGACACTTTTTCTCGACCGTTACCATGATAAAGACACGACTATTTACAATGTCTTGATCATAGATCAAAAACAACAACCTAAGTTGGCGTTCCTGTAACGGTCAACTTCCCAATCATCCCATACTTTACATACTTTACAAGGCAAGTGGCGATATCTTCCACTTTATACAATACTCTACATCGTCGATTTGTATCAACGAATAATCGATCCTTTGTGTAATTCCTTTGGTAGTTGCGAAACGATTATCTTCAAACTTTCCTTCTCTTTTTTGTTGCGATTTTTCTAATTTTTTGCCTCTAACTATATACGAAACTCGGAGTAGTTTCACCATCTTCACGATCATAATAATTCCAGATAATTCCTTTGGTAATTCTTCGTTCTTCGAACGTACCATTAATTGCGTTGGTAGTAAAAATACATGAGTTTTGACTATAATATACATTCCCATTTGTGATGTGCAAATTCTTCCAACCGTACCAAAGATAGATAATTTTGACACAAGACTCGGGAAATACAAACTTTACACTTAAAGCAACTAGCAACTGTAAAATAAACTTAATCTAACAGGGTAGGCTAAGGTGTAAAGGTGTAACGAAACAAATAATTGGTGAATTTCCTATAGGATTAGCTCTACGGGTTGTTCTAGGGGTATCTTACTCTTAAAGTGAGAGTAAACAAAGGGTTTATACGGGGGTTAACTAACCAATGTAGTTAGTTAATAAGCAACATGTAAAGGCGTTTTGGGTGTAATCCTAAAATTTACCAATTTAAACAAGTTACTCCATCTAAATCCATAGTACTCATCATTGCGGTCTCGAATAGATATACCAAGCCAAGTTCTAAAGTCTACTACATCATCGGCACACTCATATTTTGTGAATTTGGGTAAACATTTGGAAACAGATAGGTTAAATTCTCATAATATCTGATAAGGGTTATTGTGTGCGGGTTATGTATCAAGTAGTTTCATAAAAGTATGCTTGAAAAAAAAAATTTGAGCATAATTTAAGCATTTTAGTGTGAAAAATAGGACAAGTATACATTCTAATTCTTATCCCCCCACTTGAATTATACAACGTCCTCGTTGTATGGATAAAACATTAAATACGGGAATTAAAAAGAATTAGAATGAGAAACTCCCCTGATATTTGCTCGGTAGATTCTCCATGTTGATTTATTGAGCAAGAATTGTGTTGAACAGCCGTCTTGAGGTTTCAAGACTCCAACACTTCAAGATCTCCAGATTTGTAAATTCTCTACCATTATTCGTCGATGTTTCTTTTATGAGGTCTTGTGTAAAATAGGAAAAACGTGTATTGTAACACCCCCAAAAATGGGTCGCATCGGAATATATTTCCGGGAGCGTTACTTCATAATACCATTGTTCAAGTCATGAGAGAACGACCTCTAACTGTGTCGTTTGAAGGGAAATATTGAATTATTTAGACTCCAATGCACATCACATAAGCCAAGCATCTAATTCACCTGAGAAAAACATGCTTAAAAGTGTCAACATAAAGTTGGTGAGTTTATAGGTTTGTTTAAGTATAAATGTTGAACCACAGTTTTGTAAAGTATGCATGACCATTTAAATCCCCAAATAGTCACCCAAAACTTATGTGTAGTTAGACCATCATTGTTCAAAGTATGTATTGCCACTTTATTCAAGGCAACATAAATATTAGTGTGTGTATAATACAATGATTACGATTACTCTAAGTTCTTGAACTGCTGAGTTAGATTCCATTATATATGTACTGTATTCGAGGCACTGGTATTGTTCAGTTCAGTCAAATGTTGTGCTCGACATGCTTAACATTCGTTGGCTCGGTGTTTAGACACCAGTGTATCGACTAATCACCGAAACGGGGCTATGTTAAACCGATAATAGATATATTTTTAACATTCGCTCTCACCCTCAAAAGGTAATTCACTGTTCAATCCGCTTAAGGCCTAATCCGAATCAGATTAGAGTAAAAGTTAGTAATGTCCTTGTTTTCAAAAATGAAGTTAAAACCCTTGCAATGATTTCATAACAAAAATAAGTAATTGAGTATGCAGACCGGTTTGTAAAATGAATTGTAAATGCACACGTAATAAATTCAAATCAATCACGTAAATAAATTTGGTAACAAGCATGTCCTCAACCCAAATGTTGTAACGTATATGTAAAACAAGTAAAATGTAGGGCTATAAACTCACCTTGAGTGAATGAACTATCAATGTAAATCACAGAAAATGCGTCATTAATACGTCTCCCAATCTGCAACCTTAATTAATTATAGGAGCCGTCTATGAGCATAAGCATTTTGGAATAATTAAATACCGTTATTACAATTTATTTATAGCGACATCATCTCTTTAATTGTGTTTATGAAATCATATTTAAATCACATTTGATAAATAAATACTATGTGTTTGTACTCGTATAATCGAATAAATAATTCTATTGTCTTTGTAAAATAATATTTATAAAGTTTAAGACGTGTATAAATATTATATAAATGATTCTATAATGTTTCGTAAAAATTTATAAAAAACGAACCAACACTATTCACGTCAAAAAATAGTGCAAGTATAAAATAGTGCGTATCTTTATCGTTTTAAGCTCGTTTGGTATGTTTCTTACGTCCACGCTTTCGTATTAAGATGATGTATCAAAATATGACATTTTTGTATTTCATGTCCTCTGGTGAACAGTACTTTTTACTGTTCATGGCTTTTATAAAATTATTTTTATAAACTTAGTTATCGTAAACTCGTAAACGTCGTGTTTTATTCGTTATAGCTCCGTTTTTAGTGATTCTTTTGAGCATGTTGATAAGCTTTGAAACTAACCCTTTAATATATATAAATAATAAATATAAATATATAATAAGGATAGTCAAAAACCTCAATGTAGAAAATCCGAAAGTATGATTCCCGAGTCGTTATCCCCAACGAGGAATGCAATGGTAAGTCGAGAGTAGGTTTGATATTTGATGTTTGAATGGAAAAATATTTTGATTTGATTTCTAAATCTACGGGAAAATTAATGCAATCTACACTAAAAACAATTAAGGCAACACAAATTTAAACTAAAAACGTAAAACGGGAATCCTAAAAACGCGTCTAAATATCAACTAAGTCAAAATAAAACCTCACACAAGAAATTTTTGCATGTAAACCTCTAAAATGACAAAAGAAAATTTTCTAAAAAGATTTATATTTTTTTGACTCTTTTATAATTTTTTATGAATTAAAAACCTATTTAATCTATTTAAAATTCTAGAAAATAACAAATTAATCCCTAAAAATTCCAAAAAATGATTTTCTACTTTAAGAAAGTCTAAAATGTGATAAAAACTAAGAAAATTATTTTTCACTACTTTTTATAATTAAAAACTAATTTCTAGATTTAATTTAAAAAGCTAAAAATTAAAATTAAAATCTAAAAGTGATAAAAATAATTTTAAAGCTTGTAAACCTAAAAATATTTATTCTAAATCTAAAAACTATTTTTTTGTATTTTTCTAAATTAATTTTCTATTTTTAAATGACTTTTCAAAATTTTACACTACGGAAAATGAATAAAAATAACAAAGATGTTTAGAAAAATCTAAAAAAACAGCAAAAGTCCTAATTGGTCTTAAGATCCTAGGAAAAATAAGAAACACTACACAGCTTAAACGAGAAGCCCTAAATAAGCCAGAATAAGCTACGGCTTAGAATTGAAAATGAAAAAGGAAAATAAAAATGGGGTTAAATACCAAACCACTTGGTACTATAACGAAAAAGTCCCAAGGGCGCAGCGGTAGAGTGTGTGCATGATAAGAGGGTTGAGGGTGTTGAGGTCCAGGGTTCGAGCCTTGGCTCACCTTGGACTTCCACCTTCCCCAATATATTTTTTACTTGCCATTTTTTTTACCACTTTTTTAAAGACTTAAAAAGAAGCACTTTTAATTAAAACACTTTTTTTAGAAACCACAAATAAGCCCAGAATAAGCTTCTAAAGTAGACAAAATAAGGCTTTTTGACTTAAAGGCTTGAACTTCTAACTGCTATGCTTTTTTATCACTAATAAGCTAACAAAAAGGGCAAATAAGCTAAGACAGGCTCTATACTACACCTAATAAGCAAGAACAAACAAAAATAAGCAAAGAATTTAAGCTATAATAAGCTAAGAAGGGCAAAATCACTTAAAGGTTATTTAAACTGAAAATGCTAAACTAAAAGAACCAGATAAGCTCTAATCTAAACTAAATAAGCTAAAAAGGCTTTAAACTATTCTAATAAGCAGAATTAAACAAAAACAAGCTTACAAAATAAGCAGAAAAGCACAAATAAGCAATTAAGCAACTTGGACAAAAACTATCAAGCAAAGCAGCCACAAGGGCACTTTTGGGCTTATTTTTTATGGGTATGAGGCCGATACCTCTGAAAAGCTTATGTTATAAGCTTTCTAGAACAACAATCAGAAAAGGGTTTGAAAATCAATTAAGCCATGAAAAAGCCTAAGGAAAGTGGTTGTTTTCAAAAAAATTACAAGACTTTTTGTTTTTAACTTTGAAACTGACAATTTTTTAGCTTAAAAATAAGTGTCTAAACAGATCCTTATGGATCTGAGACCTCAAAACAGATAAAATTTGGACCTCAAAGAGCTTATATCTACTTTAAAAAACCATTTTGAACTTCAGGTTAAGCCAGAAAAAGTAATTGAAAAAGCTATTTGTTCTTAAAAGGACACTTAGCAAAAATTTTGACAGATTTTTCTCAAAACACAAAACAACAATGCAAGCCTTAAAAGCTTGGTTCCTAACTTACTTTAACACTCTAATGAACACAAAAACAATCTTAAAATACCACTTTTTTAAAATCTAAATCTATAAGCAGTTATGAACAACTTAAAACCAACAGATTCAAACAAGATGTATATTAAGCTATGATTTTGAGATTAAAAACTTAAAAAACTCACATAAACTGATTTTTATTACTAATATTATCTAATCAAAGTTGACTCAAAAGCACAAAGTTATTTTTGACCCATTTTGACCCATTTTAAAGCTTGACCCAAACACTCCTTTAAAAACTGTTTTGGCATTTTTAAAGAGATTAATGCTGATTTAAAGCACAAATTCAAAAGACCAGATATTAAATAAGTTAAACAAACAATATTAAGCAAATTTCAATAACCAATAAGCACTCAAATAAGCTGAAACAGATTATGCAATACTAAGCTACTTTAAGACAGATTTTTAAGAAAACTTTAAACAAATGATATCTAAACTATAAGCAGGCATAAATAAGCAATCAACAACACAAATAAGCATAAATAAACAGATAATAGCAAACAATAAGCAGGAATAAGCACTAATAAGCAATGCTACAGTAAAAGCTTAAAAATGAAAGAAAATGGAACTTACAAAGGCCCTTGCTCAAAACAGGGCAATCAAGCTTATAAATAAGCTAATCTACAAGCTCTAGCTTGTCAAAAGACAAGCTAGTATTGTCCATAAGCCCTTCCATAACTGGCTTATCATCCATTAAGCTGTGGTATTTTGATGGTGGATTTTTTTGTGAATTTTCTTAAGTTCTTTATAGTTAAATTAAAACAGGTTGCTTATATGTTTTTATAAGAGCTTAAAACAGCTTATGAAAGGCTTTTGAATACTTTAAAACAAGAATTTAAAAAACAGATTTTAAGCTAAACTCTTAAATTTTCATTAACTCATAAAAAGATTACAATATTTAAAAATTACACTATATAAGCTGATAAAAACTAAACTAGGTTAAAACTACATGCCTCATTCGGGCTTACAAGACCCTATTTATATAAGAACTAAGAAGATTCTAGGTCTTGGGGTCTTGACTTCTTCTTTCCTGTGTTTCTTTTGTGAGGAAAAATGGGGGTGTGCTTGCTGTATGAGGAGAGTCCAGAGTCAATCTTAGCCCTTGAATTTGAGTAGAGCCTAAGTCTTTGATCCCAACCATTGAATTTTGTCATCTTTCCTTGTCGAATAGGATGAATGAGGATTGCCAACCTGGATTTTGAGCCATGTGATGTGTGGGGTTAAGGGAGGTGATGGTTTTGTTGTCTAGTTGCAGAGGTTCAAGGGAGAAGACATGAAAATGAAAATTTGGCGGGAAAATGTGTTGCTTTGTTTTTATATCTGTTTTGGGTAACAGGGGTGAAATGTTTGGGAGATTGGCATATTTGGCCCCTCAAAATGATTAAGGTTATTGCACACATGGTCCTTGTGGTGAAATACTTTGGGGGAGTTGGCAGATTAAGCCCCTGAAGTTATACATCTTTCTTTCATCAATGGTCCTTGTGGTGAAATAACACTAACAGCCGCTGGATTGCTGTTAATGTTTAAGGGTTTTGGGCTTTGGATTGGTTTTGGGCCGAGTTAAAAAGAGTTTTGGGTTTTTAAATGTATAAGGCTTATTATAAGACTTAAGTCTTATAAGTCTTCAAAATAAAAGCTTAATGGGCTTTTCCGGCCCATTAGATGGGTATGGATTGGCCCATTAACTTTTTCTTCGGTTTCGGCTCCGTCTTTGACTTTGACTTTTTCGGGGTTGACTTTGGTTGACTTTTTGACTTTTGGCTTTGATTTGACTTTTCTTTCACGCTCTTTCCGTTCTCGTGCTCGGTTTTGTCGTTTGTGGCTTTTTTTTGTTCCTTTCTTAGATATCCGTTTCCTACACAATATAAATGCAAAACATAAAAATACAAAGTATTTTTGGTACGTTTTTTGTCAATTAAGTCCGTTTTTAATGGTCGAAGGTATGTGTAATTAAGCACATACCACATGTCTTTGTAATTAAAAGTTCTATCATATTAATGATGTTTTCAAAATATATAAATCTAAGTATTTATTATTGAAAACTTGCGTAATTCATAACTCATCGTTATTGATCTAAAAATTACGATTCTTAATGTTTTGGAATCCTAAAAATATGTACTATCTGAGAAAAATAACCATTTGTATATATCAGAAGCGAAACTTAAATTTTTTTTATAAAATTTCTTTTATAAACGCGTTTATTATCGCGTAGCTTGAAATTAGCGTATCTCATTCGTTATAAATCGGTTTTTCGAGTTCTTTATATGCCTACGATCTTTGTAACATGTATTATTTTATAAAAATATAAAATAATTACTTTATTTTTTAGTTTTGATCAGACCACTTTGGTCACTTTGCTAAAAGTATGTTTAAACCTTGATTTTATAACTTTTAGTTTAGTACACTTGTTACAAGTCTATTACAACCTTCAATATCACATGTCTTACATCCTTAGGGTCTCTAGTCCATGATTAGTCCATATATTGTCCAAGAATCACAAGAACATCAAGCTTACATACTCATTTGTTCATGAACATTTATAAGTAACTTTTTATACCTTTTACTTATATATACTTTATATAACTTAACCAATACTCATATAATGTATATACTTCTTTATAACATGATCCATAACATCCATATATCATATGACAAAGTTTACCAAAACCATAAACAAGAATAAAAACCATTTTATATCTCATTATGTTCCTTAGATGGTGATTAACTATATAACCATTATATACCCATAAAATCATAAATGTAAAGAGATTAAGGTTTTTAGGTAACCTTAATATGAAGTAGGATGATGAACAAAATGATCTAAACCCTTGTTTAGCTACTTAACCCAAGCTTACAACACTTGAAAACCCTAATTCCAAGCAAAACCCTAATCTTGAACCTTCTTGCTTTAACACTTGTAAACCTTAAACCAAACCTTCTAAACACCTTAGGTTATCTTAGAAATGATGTAGGAACACTTGTAAATGTTGTAGATAAATTTTGGTATGGATTATGTATGTGTTTGCTTGGTGTCATGGGTTTGAGAGAGCCAAAGGGAGAGAATGAGTGAGTTTTCACTAAGGAAATGAAGTGTGTATGTGTTACTTCCACTAGTGTAAGCCTTATATACCATTAGGACTAGTTAAAGGTCATAAGGAAAGTTTAAGACATAAAGAGGAATTCTAGGAAAGTCTTTGGTCAAGTAAACATGGGTTTGAGAGAGCCAAAGGGAGAGAATGAGTGAGTTTTCACTAAGGAAATGAAGTGTGTATGTGTTACTTCCACTAGTGTAAGCCTTATATACCATTAGGACTAGTCAAAGGTTATAAGGAAAGTCTAAGACATAAAGAGGAATTCTAGGAAAGTCTTTGGTCAAGTAAACATGAAAGTCTTATGGTTTAATGAGTTGGTGATGTACATAATCAAGTTGGTGTTTTGTGAGCTCATGGTTCCCTATTATGGGATGTATCCCATGAAACTTAGGAGGGGGGAGTACAAGTTGATTTTCTTTGATATTTTTCTTATATGATATGTTACTTGAAGTTAAATGATGTATTAAGTAAATGTGGAAGTAAATACTTGTATATTGCAAGTCTTGGTTTATTTTTTTTACTTAAAATTTGGCTATGGTGATAAAGCTCTCGCGCGTATTTGTATTAAAACTTTGGTGTGTGTGTGGGTTTTAAATGGGTATATTGTATGAAGCGTAGCTCCCCTCCCAAGTTTTGGTGGTTCCGGGTAGGCCTAAACGTATTTTATCGTGAAACGTAAACACTTTATGTAACCAAAAAATAAATGTGCAATTTAAAATTATCCTCTAATTAATTATTTAAACAACTTGTTGATGTAAACATTTAATTGTTTGATGCCCGTTTACATTGATGTGTTGAACAGCCGCCTTGAAGTTTCAAGACTCCAACACTTCAAGATCTCCAGATTTGTAAATTCTCCACCAAATATTTGTCGATATTTCATTCACGAGGTCCTGTATAAAATATAGAAAAAACATGTGCATTCCTATCTTGGTACATATGGTTAATTTAAACTAAACTAAACAAACTAAATACGAGTCAGTTCGGTGAATACGCCGTATCATGTGCATGAATACGCCGTATTGCCAGAACTGACAATAATGTTTTTAAAGTGCATAAAAAGTAAAGACTGATAACGTCCAGACAATCAATACACCGTATGGTATAGAGCGGATACGCCTTATTAATCTCTGGGAAGACAGACTCAATAAAAATAAATAACATTTCGGGTTGTCTCCCGGGAAGCACTTTTGTTTACAGCGAAGTCTTTAAGTTAGACTTTTCTTCAGCTTCTCTTCACTCAGCTCTAGTTACCATCCATCCTTCGTCCATCATGCGAAAGATTTCTTGAAAAATATCTTGGGGTATTCTGGACATACTATTTTCGTTTCTTTCCCAAATATCAAATTCACATCTTCTTATAGCAATATATTATTCGTTGGGTCCAAGCGAGTACTGAATAGCTTCAAAATTTTCTGCCTTGCACATTATTTTGTTAGCTTGCTTATCAATAGATTTGGAAGTATTGCTATCTTTGCGCTTCGTCTGACTTGGTTCATCTTCCTTTTTGGTGTCGCCCTTTTCACGTGTTATCGGATAAGGTTTGAAGAACGTGTCAGTAGTAGTATTGTTACTACTCAAGATGTTGTCATCCATTCGTCTCTTATTCCAGCTCCCATTCATCCAAGCATGAAATAATACTTTTTTAGTTATTCCATCCATTTTCATATATTTATCAAATGATGAATTTATTCGTGATATGAATTCAAGTGGATCAGTTCCCCAGTTGTCTCCTTCGTCCAACATTTCTTCTTCTCCATCGTATGAACCGGGATAAAATTTATAGAAAAACTTCTCAACAAGTTCTTCCCAAACGGTGATTTTTCCTTCTCCCTCGTTTATCCACCATTGTTTTGCGTTATCATCCAGAAAGAGAGGAAAGATTTTCATTTGTAGTTGATGGGAATCCACACCAGGAATGTAGATTAAATCAATCATTTCAAGTACCTTAGCAATGTGGTCCATTACATCTTCATCAATCCATCCGTGGTATGCATTCTTTTGTGGTTCCTTTAAAAATTCCTTGATGAGTTCAATATTTATATCGTTACTGGTGATAGAAAGATTTGATTCAGTTTGAGCTTTTTCCATGTTTTCATTTAGAATCAGTTCAGCCATGACTTCTTGTAGTTCCTTCTTCAATCAACTAGCTCTGATAAGAATTATCTGTAACAAAGGTAAAAATATCAGCAAGATTTGCTCTGAAGAAAGATAGAAAAAATTTCAGCACAAAAATCAAATATGAAAACTTAGATTCTGATTCTGTCTCAAATGATCGATACGCCGTATTCAATAGAAGTGAATACGCCGTATTAATCTTTTGAGTGAATACGTTGTATTAGACAGAAAGTTGGATACGCCGTATCCAATGGTAGTGGATACGCCGTATCGAGTTATCGACCAGAACAGTGTATTAGGAAAACAATT
This sequence comes from Tanacetum coccineum, assembly GCA_026074375.1. Classification (NCBI taxonomy): domain Eukaryota; kingdom Viridiplantae; phylum Streptophyta; class Magnoliopsida; order Asterales; family Asteraceae; genus Tanacetum; species Tanacetum coccineum. Next base: position 30,334 of record BQNB010039261.1, on the reverse strand, counting down.
AAATTAAACACACAAATATACAAGCAAACAATTAAACTAACAAATATACAAAATATACAGAATATTATACACTAATCTAATTTTTGCTACTCCTAAGGGTTAGATCTAATCTAATAACCAAAATATAAAATAAAAATCAAGATTAATTTTCACTCCTTGGCAACGGCGCCAAAAAACTTGATGTGTCGTTGTGTGGTGTATATTTTTATGATTCAAGTTTTAAATTTATATTTTGCCGACTTAACCAAAAACAACACTTTAACGGGCAGTGTACCCGGTCGGTGGTAGATTTGTGGTAAGTAGGGTGTCGAACACTTGAAGCGAGGTTAAATCTCTCAATTTATTAATATTTTGGTTTACTAATCTAAGTTAATTCTAACCAAAGTCAAACCTATGCTAATCCTATGTTAGTTATATTCCTAATTCTAACAGGTAAAAGGGGGGTTTCAGCCTGAGAGACTGGCACGGGTTTGGTGGTGACTACAATCAATTCAAGACACTTTAACCCACGCAAGCAAATTAACAAAAGATAGGTCAAGCCTTATGATAGAAAACTGTATTAGCCATCATTAATCCAATTAGAAGTTGGTTTGTTTATTCAGTGCAATGATTACTTATCTCGAGGTGGCATATCATTCTTAGACTTAGGCGGGACTTCATCCTAAGACCTAGACACATTAATTCTGTCACAATTAAAGCATCCGCATAAAGCATCCTTATTTGCTGATTATAATTTATCTTAGGGATTAAAATAATTTTGATCTTGTTAAACCCTAGCTCATAGAGACTTTACCTACTTACTGCTTAACGGCGATTTATATACTAGTAGTCCACTTGTCCAACTATCCAATGGAATCAAAACGTTAATTGTTGAATTAAATAGGTTCACCTGCTAGTCAACTTGTTCAATAAACTAAAGGCAATATCCGATATCTAGTTAAGCCAGAAGCGTATCCTAGCATGGATTTAGCAGGACAATATATGTGATCCTATTATTCTAGATGTATTAATCACTATATGGAGAGTCATCCCGGTATCTAGATTACTTGGTCTGTATCACTAGATCTAGTTGAATGATATGTCGCATACAAAAGCACGTAAACAAGTATATCGATAAACATAAACAAGCATACAACGATAAATTAAGAAATTGAGATATAAACAAAACCAAACATTTAGATCTTCATAATAATGGCTAATACCCAAAGGTATTAGCCTTCAAACATCATAATTAATACAAGAGTAATGGCTTAGCCAAGGTAAACTAACCGAGTTAACGAATGATACCAAAAACTGAACGATTACAAAAGTATAGGAAATTACACGTTGTCTCCTATGGATTGGAATGCGTTGCGAGACCTCTTCTGCTCTTTTTCTCCTCTGAAAATCGACTTTTGTGGTTTAGGTATCGAGAATATGATTTAGCTCACTTAAAGCTCGTTTTTGAGTTTTGTATTTATAGGGTCTGGAGTCGGTGTCGATACGGCGTATCTAGGGTCTTGGATACGACGTATTGGGGTGTTTCTTGGAGTAGGGACCACGTTTGATATCTTCCAGAATATTCACCTTCTATATCTTCAATACGGCGTGTTAGTATTCTCTGGATACAGTGTATTGATCATGTTTCCTTCGTGGTTTTTGGTGAGTGCAGGCACAGATACACCGTATCTTCCTTGATGGATACGGCGTATTGGTTGTCAGAACAGTAATCTTCAAAATATCATAGTTTAAGCTCTAGAATGCGTGCCTTTTAGTCAAGTTTCACCAAGTACTCCGTAATTACTGCAATTCTCAAATACAAACGATTAAGTAACAATTCTTTGCAATAATATGGCTAAACAGGTTAAATTGAACAAAAAGAAGGGTAGGGGTACTGGTCAAGGGGAGAATAGACTGTATTGAACAATGTACAAAGATTGATCACCTAAACAAGTTTGTTCCAAAAGTAGTACTAACTAAAACTGACATATTTCCAGTTAATACTACTAGACAAAATCTTTCTAGTCAAGCAACATAAAATAGTACTGCTAGAAAAGTTAATACTGCTAGACCCATTATGAATGAAATTAGACAAAGAAATAACTTTTATAAGTCTCATTCACCTATTAGAAGACCATTTAATATATCAACAGCGCCAAAAGCAAATTTTACAAATCATAAAGTAAATACTGCTAGGGACAAAATAGTTAGTGCTGTTAGGGGCTATAGGGAAACTGCTGTTAAGGCCTCAGTAGGTTGTAATTGGAGACCCAAAAGACATTACTGGAACAAAGTCTCCAAATATAATAGTGGATCAAACTCTAATAAAAATGTTAATTTTAAAGATCCACTAGGCAGACCCAAGTCATCAATAGCTTGGGTCCCTAAGAGAAACTAATTTTCTCTTATTTGATCGTGCAGGGATGATTTTTTTACCAGGATGATCCACAAGAAGCTTAAAGACAAAGGAATTTTTGACAGTGGATGTTCCAAGGCTCTTGACTGGGTATAAAGCACTTCCTTGTTGATTATCAAGACTATAATGGTGGCCCTATTGCTTTTAGAGGTAGTAAAGGTTATATATCTGGTAAAGGAAAAATAAAAACTAAAAAGTTAGATTTTGAGGATGTGTGCTTTATGAAAGAACTAAAGCACTTAAATCTCTTTTCTATGTCACAAATGTGTGACAAGAAGAACAAGGTTCTCTTCACAGACACTGAATGTCTTGTGTTGTCCCTTGACTTTAAGTTGCTTGATGAAAATCAAATATTACTTAGAGTCCCCAGACAAAACAATATGTATAGTTTCAACCTAGAGAACATTGTTCTTACTAGAGGTTTAGCTTGTTTGATTGCAAAGGCCATAGTTGATGAATCTAACAAATAGCATAGGAGGTTGGGTCATGTTAACTTTAAAAACTTAAACAAACTTGTGAAGGGAAACCTTGTAAGAGGTTTACCTTCAAAGATTTTTCAAAATGACCACACTTGTGTTGCTTGTCCAAAAGGAAAGCAACACAAAGCCTCCTGTAAGGCTAAATTAGTAAGCTCTATTAGTCAGCCCTTACAGCTTTTACATATGGACTTATTTGGACCCACATCTGTAAGGAGCATAAACCATAAGACTTATTTCCTTGTTATCACTGATGATTTTAGCAGGTTTAGTTGGGTGTTCTTTTTAAGACTAAGGTGAAATAGTGGAATCCTTAAGGACTTTTATAAGATAAATGAGAAGAAAAAACACTATTAAAACAAATATGGTTAAAACTATTAGATGTTATATATGGTTACATAAATTCTAAGAACAGAGACTTATTGAATTATGTAGGTCTAAAGGGATCAAAGATGGATATTTGTAATGCCAGAACTCCACAACAAAATATAGTTGCTGAGAGAAAGAACAGGACCCTAATTGAGGATGCTAGAACAATGCTAGCAGATTCATTTTTACCCAACACTTTCTGGGCTGAAGTAGTTAGTACTACTTGCTATGTCCTTAATAGGGTGTTAGTGACCAAGCCTCAAAACTAGAACTTTTTGAACTTTATATCTGTATAATACCAATCATAAGCTATATAAGACCTTTTGGGTGCCATGTGACTATCTTGAATACCATTGACCACCTGAGCAAGTTTGAGGAAAAGTCTGATGAAGGGTTTTTAGTTGGGTATTCTTTAAATAGCAAGGCTTTTAGGGTATACAACTTAGAAACCAAGAGGGTTTAAGAAAACCTACATATAAACATTTTAGAAAATAAACTTAATATTGCAGGGAAAGGACCTAATTGACTGTTTGATCTTGATTATTTAACTGATTTAATGAACTATCAGCCTATTACTGCAGGTCCAAAAGAAGCTAATCAAAGTGCAGGTACACAAGATACTATTGATGCAGGAAACTCTCAAATGGAACTGAACTGCTCAAAAAAATACTTATGTACTGCCAGTATGGTCTCATATACTTCAACAGTTAGAGCTCAGAAGAAGAATGGAGATGTAAAAACCTAATGGGGTAATGGTCTAAAGACAAATGAGAGCTAATAAAGATCAAGGGGATCAAGCCTTTTTAGAGGAGCTTGAAAGGCTTAAAAGACAAGAAAAGGAGGCTAATGATGCAGCTAAAGTTTTTAGTGCTAACTATACTAACATAATTAATACTGTTAGCACATCAATTAGTACTGCTAGTCCCTCAAATGTTTTTAGTGCTGGTGGACCTGATATAAACAACGATGACCAAGATGATTCTCAAATACCTGCTCTTGAAGGTTATTTATGGACAATCCAAGGTGATGGGATTTTTACCAATGCATCTTATGATGATGAGGGTGCAGTGGCTGACTTCACTAATTTAGAAACCATTGTGAATGTTAGTCCTATTACCACATCAAGGATACACTCCATTCATCCTACAACTCAAATTCTTAGAGATCCAATCTTAGAAGTTCAGACAAGGAGCAAAGTACACAAAAGTTCTAGATCTCATGCTTTTGTTAGCTATATTCAAAAGCAAAGAAGAAATAATCACAAGGTATTTCAGCATGCTTTGGTTGGCTTGCTTCCTTTCTCAGATTAAACCCAAGAAGATATCTAAAGCTCTTAAAGATGAAAGTTTGGTTGATGCTATGCAGGAAGAGCTGTTACAATTCAAGATTCAAAAAGTTTGGATTCTGGTTGATTTGCCTTTTGGAACAGGGCAATTGGGAAAAAATAGGTTTACAGAAATAAGAAGGATGAAAGAGGTGTTGTAGTTAGAAATAAGGCAAGGTTGGTTGCCTAGGGATATAGACAAGATGAAGGGATAAATTATGATGAGGTTTTTGCTCCTGTAGCTAGGATTGAAGCCATCAGGATCTTTTTGGCCTTTGCTTCTTGTATGGGATTTATTTAGTTTAGGCAACGATGGATTGTGAAGAGTGCCTTCTTATATGGCACAATTGACTTGTTGATCCTAATGAATAGATCTTTCTAGCTTGTTAAGGGTGGTAGCTAATCTGGATAGATCCAAACTAACTACAAGAGAAACAATGACTATGAACAATATAAGTTATGCAGAAACTAACTTATACTGCTAAGAATAACAATGAATAAAATAGAACTTTGATTACTATTATCTGCTAGTTAACAGATTATAATCTATGAATATTTGTAAAAACTTTATATCTACTAATGCACGTTTGGGTTCCTTTTATCACCAAGGAAACCCTAATGGACTTACATAATCGAGTTAAGTGATCATGCATATATATTTCCTAATTTTTCTCATGAATATCACTTAAGCAGTATATCTTGATATGCTAGCAGTACTAACTTACTACTAACAGTACTAACTCTAACTGTCAGTACTAACAATGTACTGGCCTTAGTTTAATAGTAAGTACTAACTAATTATAACTAACAGTACTAACTACTTAGTCTATTTTCTTGAGCCTTTAGCATTCTTCACCAGCAGCACTAAGTAGAACTAGCAGTACTAACTTGTATAAGTAGCAGCAATAAGATGTAGAGACTTTTGAAACCCAACAGTCCCCTCGAAGCCTTGAGTCATGCCATTTATTAGCTCTTTCCTTGTAGATCCGGGTGTTCTCGTATGCACCATCTCTTAATTCCATCAATTCGTTAAGTTCCATAAATGGTTTTTTGCTATTGCTGTGAGATCCATATTACATTGTTTTAGCGCATAATATGCTTTATGTTCGATCTCGACTGGCAAGTGACAAGCTTTTCCATAAACCAATCTAAAAGGGGTGCATCCCGTGGGCGTTTTGTAGGCGACTCTGAATGCCCATAATGCATCGTCCAGCTTTCGGACCAATTCTTTAGATTATATCCAACTGATCTTTCTAGGATACGTTTAATAGCTCTATTGGTTACTTCGGTTTGCCCATTAGGTTGGGGGTGATACGCTGTTGACAACTTATGAGTTACTCAGTATTTTTGTAAGGCTTTTTCCAACTAAGAGTTACAAAATGTGTCCCCTAATCACTAATTAACACTTTAGGAACTCCAAATCTTGCAAATAGCCTTCTTAAAAATTTAATTCACAATTTACTGAGCATCGTTTAGTAGGAAGTTGCCTGAGCTTCAACTATTTTGATACCTAATCAACCGTCACTAAGATGTATTTTGTTACCCTTAAGTTAGAAAAAGGGTTCCCATATAAAGTCTAGTCCTATATTCCAATACTTTTATATACTTGAATATTGTTTTGAGGTATCTCACTTCTTGATGATATGTTTCCTGATCTCTGACATGCATCACATTTGATCACGTAATCTTTGGCATCTTTAAAGATAGTAGGCCAAAAGAATTAAGATTCGTAAACTTTCCTTCCAGTCACTGACACACTATGATGACCCCAGTTGGTCCAGAAAGACAATGTGCCAAAATTTCAAAGATTTCATTTCCAGCAACACACCATCTATTATATTGTCTGCACATAGCCTTGAATGCTACGGTTGTCCCAAAAATAATTCTTCATTGAGGAAAAAATCTTTCTTCTTTTTTCAGGTGTCTAATTCATAGGTACGATTTTGCAACGAGATAATTAACATAATCGGCATACCATGGTTCATCGTTATTAAGCTCGATTTTCAATACCATAAGATGTTCGTCAGGAAATTCATCAACGATTTCTTCTTCTGTGAACGTACCTAAGTCAGGGTTCTCAAGTCTCGACAAATGAACCACAGCTAAGTTTTCAGCCCCTCTTTTATCCTTGATCTCGATGTCAAACCCTTAAAGAAGCAGAACCCACCTTATAAGCCTCGGTTTGGCGTCCTGTTTACTAAATAAATACTTCAAAGCAGAATGATCAGTGTAGACAATAGTTTTCGATAAGACAAGATAGGGACAAAACTTATCGAAGGAGAAAACAACTGCAAGAATTTCTTTTTTAGTGGTGGTGTAATGTTCTTGGGCATTATTTAGAGTTTTGCTGGCGTAATAGATAGGTTTAAATTTCCCATCTATTCTTTGCCCTAAAACGGCTCCAACAACGAAGTCACTAGCATCACACATCAATTCAAAGGGAACATTCCAATCGGGCGAAATTATGATAGGCGCGGTGGTTAATTTTTCTTTTAAAACACTAAGCGCCTTTTTGCAATCATCAGAAAAATCAAATTTCGCATATTTCATCAAAAGTTTTGTCATTGGTTTAGAGATCTGGTAATGTTTTTTTGAATCGTAGTATAATCCAGCATTGCCCCAATTAATCTTCAAACATCCTTTTACATTTGTTGGGTCCTGGGCTACTTAGCTATCATATCGATTTTTGCTTATCTGACCTCAATTACCTGCCCCGATAATTATACGTCCTAAAAACAATTCCTTCCTTTACCATAAAATGGCATTGTTCCCAATTCAACACCAGGTTAGTTTCTTCACATCTTGCAAGCATTCTATCTAAATTAGCTAGACAACAATTAAAAGAATTACCGAATACTGAGAAGTCTTCCATGAATACTTCCATAAAGTCTTTTCCACCATGTCTTGAAAAATTGCCATCATGCATCTTTGGAAGGTAGTTGGTGCGTTGCATAACCTAAAAGGCATCCTTCGGTAAGCAAAAGTCCCATAAGGATAGGTGAATGTTGTTTTTTCTTGATCTTCGGGTGCGATGGGAATTTAGAAGAATCCTAAAAATCCATCAAGAAAGCAGTAATATTCATTCCCACATAACGCTTAACATACTGATCATATACAAGGGAAAGGGGGAAAAAATGATCCCTTTTCGAGTTGCCATCTTAAGTTTTACGATAATTGATGTATAATTGGTCATCCTTAGTAACTGTGCAGAAGGATTTAATTCATTATTTTCACTTATAAGACTACCGTCTGTCCTCTTTCATTGGCACATCTGGAATAGGGCTTTTAACCCAATTGAACTATCTGAGATTTGGGGTAATTTAGGACAGAATCAAGCCAGCTTTACTATTCTAATTTTTCACCACAATCTAGTACTTTTGGATTTTAAATGTCTTGGGGTTGAATTTCCGATTTAATGTCATCTTCCTATTTGATTTCTTGTGGTAATTTGATGGGTCTGTATTCCATGTTCTAAACCCTATACCAAAAACCCTAAACCCCTAACCACTAGATATAATATCACAAGTGATATATACCTAAACTTTAAAATATATACCAAAAACCTTAAACCCTTAACCATTAAACCCTATACCCAAAACCCTAAACCCTAAACCCCTAACCACTAGGTATAATATCACAAGTGATGTATACATAAACTTTAAAACCTATACCAAAAACCTTAAACCCCTAACCACTAAACCCTATACCAAAAACCCTAAACCCCTAACCACTAAACCCTATACCAAAACCTTAAACCCCTAACCATTAGGCATAATATCACAAGTGATATATATACATAAACTTCAAAATATATACCAAAAACCCTAAACCCCTAACCACTAAACTCTATACCAAAAAACTCTAAACCCTAACCACTAGATATAAGATCAAAAATGATATATACATAAATTCTAAAATCTATACCCAAAACCCTAAACCCCTAACCACTAAACCCTTTACCAAAAACTATAAATTCCTAACCATTAGGTATAATATCACAAGTGATATATACACAAACTTTAAAATATATACCAACCCTTAACCATTAAACCATATACCTAAAACCCTAAACCTTAAACCCCTCAACCACTAGGTATAATATCACAAGTGATGTATACATAAAATTTATAACCTATACCAAAAACCCTAAACCCATAACCACTAAAGCTCATACCCAAAACCCTAAACCTCTAATCACTAGGTATAATATCACAAATGATGTATACATAAACCACTAAACCCTACCAAAAACTCTAAACACCTAACCACTAAACCCTATACCAAAAACCCTAAACCCCTATGTGGAAACTAGAAGAGGGGTTGAATAGTTTACAAGTTTGTTTTACGTTTCAAAAGTTTACTTTCAAAAATCTATAGATCCGAGTTATATGTTCAATCAAATCACAATATGAACAAGCAATAACTATCTAAACTAAAACACGATAAAAACAATAATAATGTAAAGAGATAAGGAAAGAAACAACCAAACCAAAACACCAAGATTTTACAGTGGTTCGGCTACGAAGTACCTCTTCGCCCTACTCCACTCCCCAAGTATTCGACTCGAGATTTCACTATCTCAACAAGCTCCCTTTAGGCGAAGAAAACCGTTTACACGTCGCTTACGATATTTTCCGACACTAAGCTAAATGTCGAGTCCTAATCTTAGCTAGAACCAATCTACCACTTCACAAGATATACACACTCACAAGATCTACACAATATCCGAATCACACAAATACACAAGATAAATATAATAGAGTTTTGGTACTTAGAAGAAAGGGGGATAGATCACTAATTAACACTTCGTTTCTTGACGAATACGAGTGTTCTTCTCTTGCACTTGAATGAGAGGGAAGAGATTAGATCACTTGAAACCAGATCTAAGTATGTTAGTGATCAAGAGTTTTAGTGAGAGAAAGAAGGTTTAGAGAGAGAAGGAAAAGACTGAAAAATTTCGTGCAAAGAGAAATGATTTTCTGCTGGGAATGGAGCAGTATTTATAGGCAGGGAATTCCAACGGTCATCTGGTGGCGGTCCTGGCGGTCCCTTATATATAAGGGGCCGCTAGGCCTATAAGGAGGCCGCCATTAGACTCCGCTCCCTTTTTTGTCTTTTTATGGTGAATGTTGTATCTGTTATGAAACCTTCCATTTTGGGGGGAAAATTTGAATTTTAAATTTTAAGTTTTTAATAAAACTTTTCTTTTAATTAGAAAATATTTTTTGAAAAATAACCTTTGTAGAATTAAAAGTGAGGAATAAGAAAAAAAATATTTTCTTGATCACTAATCATGCTTAATTATTTTGTTTGTCCATACCTTAAGTGATAACTAATATTAGAAATGAAATTTTTACATTTAATAATTTGTAAACGTTTTTATATTTTATTATTATCAAAACGTTGAGAGGTCGAAAAATATATATAACATTTTTGAGCATTATTTGTATTAACTGATATGATCAATAGATTACTCTCAAAGAGTGATCATGAACAACGCCATCATGAGAAACTCAAAACTATTATGCACACATCTGCTAATGATCAAATTGATTCTGATATCATTTTTAATGATCCTTATGTGGACAATAATACTGGACAAGCTGAACATGATACAAAAGCCATGATACAACCTTTTCATGATTTTGAATCCTGATACAAAAATGTTTCAAATAGATAGAAGAAAAATCAACGCCAAATTGAATATTGAGCTGAAAGGCAAAAAAAGTTGCTACCAACGGGAACTTGAGACGTGTAGGAACGGGGTGGGGGGGGGGGGGTGGGGTTAAAGAATTTGAGACCAAACCTAATCAATTTTTAAATACAAAGAAGCATATGAGGATAGCAAAACGAAATAAAGTATTGAAAAAGAACAACTTTTCAACGGAAAATAAGAATTCCGATAGGAATTTATAAAAACACAAGATAAGACTTTAAAATAAAACATGAAACTAATCGTTCAAAATTGATTTTAAAGAAAGGAGAGATCATATCATTAGTATATTGTCTCATTAAAGAAAAACTCATATCTCATGATCGAATTGTTTATAAAAATGTCAGATTCACTTCAAATAATCCATATGCTTGGTAATAAACCAAATAAGGTTTATGATCCACATTTGAAAATTGGACTGGGTTATGAAAATCGCAGAAGTTTTCTTAAGAAGCCATAAAGCACATCCAAATTGCTATGATGGTAAAAACTCGATAGTATAAATTGAAAGTTAATATACCTGATTGACGAGAAACTCTTGAGGACACGGAAAAAAGTCGATATTATTTATGAAGATGAAAGGATAAAATGATTCCACTTGATTATTCAAATAAATGCGCTTTATGAATCATTGTTCGCAAATGAAAATTTATGCTGAACAAACTTATTTTCATCTCCTTCTACTTCTAATTATCTCCAGAACAGTACGAGAGAAGTCAACTAACTCCTAAAAAGATGAAAAATGTGTGTAAATTGCTAAAACTTTTTGTCAATTTGGATAATGAAATCAACCTCATTAATATTCATCATAAAATAGACGAAGACAGTAGTTTTATCTATGACAATAAATGCTGGTAATAGAAAGACGTATACTTTTACTTTGGGAGTAGTTTCAAAATTTAAGAACATTGAATTAAAGGCTTAAAAGAAATTAAACAGGACTTAACAACAGAAGTCATGAGTGTTAGAAATTTTTGAGTCAATGTAAAAGAAAAGTCAGGATGCAATAACAAAAGATGAACTTTTTCAAAAAAAAAATCGATCGACTTTAGAAGCATCCTTTAAAAAGAAGAGTTAGGGATTCTGTGTGAAGATTTATGTTAACACCAGAAAAATAGATGTTGATACTTGACAATGAAAATACTTTAAAAATACTCCAAGGATATTCAAGCAAATTTGCTAAAATGAATTAAGATTCTTGAAAATGATTTTCAAAGGTCTCAAGCTCAAAGCATTGATTTTTAATTACAACTACAACATCAAAAAGAGAAAAATGCTTGTGATATCTCTTGGAAGTCAAAAATAGAGAAGTTGATGAAGAGAACGCGTCTTTGAATATTCAAGGCGAATCTTTGGTTCAAGAAAGAAAAAATATAAAACTTAAATATCAAAAGCTTTTTTAGCTTAAGCAAAACGACACGTTCAACATCACAAACACGAAGTCAATGAGTTAATTGAAAATGTCAATCAAAATACATATGCTTATGGTGATGTGCGTGCTAAGAATCAAGATCTTTTGATGACAATTTCTAAATTCAAAGACAAGCTTAAAACTTCTGAAAAAGGGAAGAATGTGAATACTGAGTTTGAAAAATCTGCGACCTTAGGGAAACTACTATGTGTTACACCGTTGAAAAACAAAGATTTAAAGGCTAAGATGGTTTCTAAGGTTGAGGTCAAAATGGATAAGTCAAAACCACTCACTTTATGTTCTACGATGCGTAAAATTGTTTTAATTAATTGCCAAGTTTTAAATTTATAAAACTCGTCTACCGATACACGCACTAACGGGCAGAGAACCCGGTCATATATAGTGCAGTAGTTTGGTAAATCCGAGGTCGTCCCAAGAGCTAAGGTTTACCAGTTTTAATTCGATTATGTCACGTTTGAAAATGGTTTTTAAGTTGATTTTAATAACTACAGAAAAGTAAATGCAATAAAGTAAATTGATAGAAGTATTCAGGGAGAAAAGCGTGCTAGCCTAACCATTTCGTTACAAATGCTATGATTACATTTTCCTGTGCAAATGTTCTATTAATCAATTCATTTTTGTGGTTCTAATATGGACAGACCCGAATTGGCATTTGAGGTCTGTCCTATACTTACTCTGCGATCCCACATATCCCTACGATCACACGAGCAGTGCATCCAAGTTTGTAGTAGTTAATTCCCAACCACCCTTAAGACCAGTTTATAATCCAAACCGATTATTAACCCCCTCTGAAAGAGTTCCTATGCTTTTTTAAGTATTTAATATGGCAAAGGCGGTAATTTGGTCAATTCCTACACTAAGGCAAAAACTGATCGTTAGTTTTGTACACGTAAAATATTTATAAAATAAAATACTTCAAAGAGCAATTAAGAAAATTCTCTAAGGAAAATTCACTCTCAAAAATATATATAATATAATATATAATACGTATATTAAACCGGGTAAATATGATCACCCGGGTCGTTTCCCCAATGACCAGTGAAATTGAAACCTCGTTTAACTCCGAATTCTGATTTGAGTGAGCAAATGGATGATTTGATTATCTAAAACAACAATTAAAATGGACAATTAAGCAAGTAAACTAATTTTAATCCCTAAAAATGTAAACTAAAATTCTAAACCTAAGTAAGGACAAAAGAAAATTTTAGGAAAAAGAAAAACATTTTTTAGATTATTTTAGATTATTTTTGAATTTATTATGAATTAAAAACTATAAAACTATTAAAATAAAGTCCTAAATTTTTTATAAAAATTACTCTAATTAAAGAAAATGTGCAGAAATTTTCTAAAAATAAAAGCCCTAATTTTTATCTTTTTATAAAAGTTTAATTGAACTAATTAAAACCTAAACCTAATTATTAATTAAAACTAAATAAACTAATTAAAAACTAACTTAGGGACTAACTGTGTAAAGACATAAGGCTAACGGGGCAACAACATTTAACAGCAAGGATTAACTGTAGGAAACAACTAAAAACAGAAAAATTACAAGAATGGTCCCTGAGGACCTAACCCGATAACAACCAAAGTCCAATTATAAGTTCAAATTTTAAAAGTGCGTATCATTAAAAACTTGAAAGAGCAAAGTTGTAAAGGAAGTTAGTAGGAACAAAATTAATAAAAGCTACTTGGGCTGAAAATAACAAATAAGCTTAATAAGAGCTTTTTTTTAACTGACCTCAAAAAGTAGGCCTGATCGGTCCGAATTCACACCGTAAATATATATAATATATAACAAAATATAAAATATATAAAGAAGTGTAAAAACCAACAATCAATGATACCGAGAAGTAGTATAGAGCTTTCTCGGGTCGTAAATCCCCAACGAGGCTGGAATGGTAAATCGATACGATCGAAGATTTGAGTTTGAAGGGAGGAATTGGTTTGGGAAGTTGAAAAAGTCAAATTAGATAATAACGGACTAAAACGTTTAAGAAAAACCTAGAAATTACGAAATTAAACTAGAAAACGAAGGCCCGAATCCCGAACAAAAGGGGGAAAACCTAAAAACTTTAAAAATAACCCTACGAAGAAATTTTCGCTTCTAAACTACTCTATGGACCAAATAACGAAGAATGAAAAAGACTAGACCGAAAACGGAGTTCGTTTGACCCAAAAACGAGTCAAAACAAAATCCCGTACCCGGACCCGTTCTTTAAACGATGAAAAGTTATAAAAATGACCCTACGAAAAATTTTATATTTTTCCTACAAACTAGATGACAAAAGAAAATTTTCTAAAAAAGCAAAATATTTTTTTGATAATTTTTGTATTTTTTATGAATTAAATAAACTTTTAACTAAATTAAATTATAAAAAATATTAAACGATTACAAAAAATTCTGAAATTTTTTCTAAAAATACTTTACAACTTAAAGTTCCTACGAAAAATACCAAACACCACACAGCTTATGCAATAAGCTCCGAAAATAAGCTAAACAGCTTATTAGCCTATTTGGGTAAAACGTGTATAAATACCACTGCCCTTGAGTCTATAACGAAAAAGACCCAAGGGCGCAGTGGTTAAGTGTGTGTGAGTTAAAGGGGATGTACCGCTTGGTCCCGGGTTCGAGTCTTGCTCACCCGGACCAAGTGTCTTCCCTTTTTTTTTTTAAAACTCTAGGGTAGAAATGGTAAGAAATGAAACTAAAAGGTAGGCGGGCAAAATATCTAGAATTTACACTATAATGAAAATAGTTAACCTTGAACTATCAACTATATACAAAATAAACCCTACGATTTCAGCTTATTTTTGACTTATTAAAAAAATGATTTTCAGCTAAAACTTAAAACTACAAACTTATTAAGGGGCTTATACTACACAACTTTAACAAATGCACTTTTCACTTTTATCAAAAGAATAAGCTTAAAAATAAGCTTAAAGTTGACAGCAAGCTAAAATGGCTTAAAAGCCAAATTTTCTAAGTCTTTTTGCTACTTATGGTCGAATAAGCTAAGCTAAGGACTAAAATTAACTAAATGGTTCTAAACTAAACTAAATGGGCTAAAAAAGACTAGGAAAAGCAAGGCAAATAAGCTGTGGGAAGCTCATTGACAAAAAAGCATAACCAAAGCTTAAGAGCTAAAATGATTAAGCTTGTGACATTCAAATAAGCTAACAAAGGGGAATAAGCAAACTAAACTATCTAACTTAACCTAAAAGCTACTAGGACACAACTTGAGCTTATGGAATAAGCTCAATAAGCCAAAGTCAAAAATAAGCAATCCTTCAGCCTAAGGGATTCAAAAACAGCCAAAGGGCATGTTTGGGCTTAAAAAATAAGGCACACAAATAAGCATATTCAAGCTGATGACTTTGAGGGCTTATAACAAGAGCTTATAAGCTCTTAAAAAAAGCCAAAATACTTGGCTTAAGTGTGAGCTTAATTGCTGAGGAAGATAGCACAAAGTTCCGCCCTTTGCACCAGGGGAGCTTTAAGGCCAAATCTCAAGGGGTCTATTTGACATCTATGTTTAAGGCTGTCCAATAAAGCTCTGAAAACACAAAAGAAGCTTGAAACAGATGAGTGCTAAAGCTAGTAGCTTGTGCACCCATTTTCCAAATCTCTAAAACTTAATTTACTTTGCTATTTTTTGGTAGTGAAAAAGGTAGTTGGGATTTGTTAAAACTGTGACACTAAGAACCTTGGTGGATTTGACTCACAAAGTCAAAAGACTAAGGCTTTCTAACAGCCTTGTTTAGACACACAAAACACACCTTTTTTAGTACTTGAAGAGTCCACACTTCACAAGTGCTTATCCATAATAAGCATTGTGTAATAAAAAAATCCTCACCGATTCTCAAAAATTATTTGCAAAAACTTTGAAAAACAGTTTTCAAAACTGAGAAACTTTTAAAATCAGCTTAAATGAGCTTAACAACTTGAACTAAATCCAACCTAATGGTCATAACCCATTCCAAGACCTGTTTTGACCCACTTTGAATGCTATCCCAAACACCCCTTTATTTCAAAACTGTCAAACCAAAGTGGGTATAAAATCCATTTTTAAGCTAAAACTTTGAAAACTTTTTATCTACTTCTACTTATTTTGACCTATTTAAGCTATTTTAAAACTAAAAATCCTAGCTTATTAAGAAAAATAAGCTAGTTTCTCTACTAGCTTATACTAACACTTATGACAGTTTTTGAGAGATAAGCTAATGTAGAACAAAAGATTATGCACTAAAGCCTTAAAACAGCTAACTAACAAGCCTAAACTAATGTGTTAACAAATATTGAAAGCAAATAAGCTAGTGTCTACAACTAAAAATTAAGCTAATTGGAAATTTAGAATTGAAACCTTGGATTTTGTTGTCTCAGAAACAAGGCCACTCTTTCTGAGTGAGTGGCCTAAAAAAAACCTGTCCTAATGGCTCCCAAAGCCACTAAACCTGAGTCAATAAGCTCAATAAGCTTATATTAGCTTATTTCTCCAAAAGCTTCCAAAATCACAATCAAATGAGCATTTATGAACTAAATTCAACTTAAACAGTATTTAAGAACTTTTAACAGTTATTAAACTGAATTTTGAGCTTATTAACAAGAATAAGCTCAAATTAGCTTATTGAGAGCTTATGAAGTAAAAACGGCTTAAATTTTCATTAAAACTGAAAATTACAAATGCATAAGAGAGGTTAACTTGAAAACACTTTAAACTACAATAAAAACTTAATTAAAAACTGAATTAAAACTTGCTAATACTTGAATATTTGCCACAATGGCTTACAAGGCTTTTTATAGCCGAAAACTAAAGCTAGGTCTTCTTTTTCTTTCTCTTCTTGTTGTGCTTGTTTGTAGACACACAAACACAGGTGTGTTTGTTTTGTGAGAGTGTCACAGCCTTTAATCTTGGCCCTTCAATCTTTAAAATCAATCTCGGCCATCGAAATAGGTCTTGGGGGGTGTGGGATTGCCAACTTGGCACATATGTAGCTGGGAAAGGTAGTGGAGGAGGGGGGAGATGAATATCCATGGTGGTGGTGAAGGTTCATGGGGTAAAAACGGGTTAAACAACCCGTGAGTTGTTTGGGAGGGAAAAACGAGCGGGAAAAGGTGTTAGAGGTTGTAACAGAGTGAAAGTTTCACCATTTGGCAAAAAATGACCCTCCATGGTTCATATTTAAATTCATACCCTTCGCCTGTGGTTAAATAACTTTTGGGGACTTGGCAAAACAAGTCCCCAAGAGTTATTTAACTCTTTTCACCACTAGTCCTTGTGGTGTACAAGTTAGGGGGGTTGGCAGTTTTGCCCCCCTACTTGTTACTTTGAGCAAATTGCAAAATCAGCCCTTCTCTTCTTTTCTTTTCTTTTCTTCTTTATATATAAGTTTAGGGATTGACAATTTCAGTCCCTGAACTTATATTTCTTTGACTTTGACCTCGGGGTTGACTTGGGTTGACTTTGACTTTGACCAGTTGACTTTTCTGTTGACTTTTTGACTTGATTGACTTTCCGGCTTTGATTTTGGCTTTGTCTTTCACAGTCTTTTCCATTCCGAGTCCGGTTTTGTCGTTTTGGCTTTGTTTTTCGTCCTTTTCTTAGTTATCCGTTCCTGCACAATACAATTAGCAAAACAAGCATATATTTGGCATTTTAAGTCCGTTTTTGGTTATTTTAGCTTGTTTTTAAAGGTAAAAGGTATGTGTAATTAAGCACATACCAAAATCCCCCATACTAAGGTATTGCCGTGTCCTCACGCAATGCTATGAAGTAAGCATTTACGAAAACTAAGAATCTCAATCTCCCTCGACTAATAACTTTGAAAAGTAGCAAAGTGTTCGTCAAAGGAAACTAAAGAATCAAAAGCTTCGACAAGTCCCGTTTTCACCATTTTTTATTTGTACACTAACTATCCCTAATATTTGCTATTTTTCTTTTCTTGAACCCATCCTGTTGACTTTCCTTTATTACATTAACATTGGGATCATAGAATGAGAAACGACCCATAGAATAATCTACGGATGTCCTGACGGATAAATTCATCGACCCCATTTTTCATTAATCCAAACCAAGTAAAATAAAAAAATTTAAACAAGATCATTTGTCAATATAATCAAATGCTAACACTCATACTTAGACTTGTTAACTTTAACTCCCAATATGAATATATGGTTTAAATGTGTTTGCTCATTTCAACTCAAACCATAGATCAGCTTATTTCCATAGTCGTGAATCCACGATGAATCAATAACTCAAAGCAACAACTTTATCAGACCTTGTAACTTGAATTTTAAAAGAATGAGATTAACTGTGAACTTTTTGCAACAACTTCAACATTTATAATCATAGTTCTTAAAGTAGAGAATGCGTTTATGTTTAGTATTGAAACACCACCTAGCCTCGCTCCCTAGTAGGATATCACAACCAACGACCGATGTTCTTAGTTTGAAAACCCACCCCGTTGCTAGCGTAGTGGGAAATCACAACAACACCTTCTTCCTAATATGGCTAAGGATAAAGTGTTTTAAGTTTGACCCCTCACCTAGACCTCAGCTCCTGGTGAGATATCACAACACACCCAAATCCCTAGAAGTAAAAGAATGTCTTTTGTTTGAACCCCCACCTCGTGTTAGCGGAGTGGATATCACGACACATCTTTTACTTTTCCATATAATTCAAATGTATGCTTCATTGGCAAAATTCAAATTCCATGCATTTTTGCATTCATACTTCATTCATGCTTCTTTGGCATTTTAACTTTCGAATTTATTAAGAACAGAAAAATCTCGTTTTAAAGAATCAAGTTACAAATTTGAAGCTTTTTCTAAAAACATTGATTGACTTAGTTAAACTGAATTGAGCACGTATGATTAGGTGAATTAGAAGCTAATGGGAGAAAAAGAACACAAGTTACTCATATAAGTTTTTTGTCAGCACTAAACTTATATTTAACTCTATACACTTCTTGTCTTCACCATAATAAAATTCGTAGCAGTTCGAATACTGAAGCTTAGCCTACCAGTGGTAAGTTGAGGAACTAGCTAGGGCTCAACACGCCCGATCGAGTCAAAAATTATTCTCATTCTACCCATTAGGAAAGTCAAAACTGTGACAAAACACTTATTTTATTTTTGAAAATTTTAAATTTTTTTCATTTTTTTTTTTTGGTATTTTTGCAAAAATGTGGTGGTAAAAACGGGATTGCGTGATAACAACGACTGCAGGCAAAAATCAAATCGAAGATTCCCCCCCATACTAGAACTAAACATCGTCCTCGATGTTTCAAAGGGGTTCCTACGTAAATCTAAGGCCGTTTATGAAGTGTGCCAAAAGATAAAACGTTAGTCGATTAGATTCGGATACTGGATTCCCAAACTGAAGCTGAGGATGTGAAACTCTTGTAGAATACTGCAAGCACGAGAGTCTTCACAATCCGGGAAATCCTGGACATACAATACAAGGCACACAAAACATGGACAAAACACGGGTAATGGAAAATGAAAACCTTCTCACACAAAAACACTTATTTATTACATACTACTGATAAGCATGGGGTGCCTCCCACGAAGCGCTTGTTTAGGGTCCCGACGCTTGACCCGTCCCCCGAATTTATTGGTCCATGGGGAACGTTTGGAGATCCGGGACAACCTCGGTTGGTATGTCCCCTCCAAAGTAATGTTTGATACGATGACCATTCACTTTAAAGTTGGGCCCGGAGTTTTGAGATAGCTCGACGGTGCCATAAGGAAAAACTTGGACAACGGTGAATGGTCCAGACCAACGGGATTTCAATTTGCCCGAGAAAATCTTCAGTCTAGAATTGAAAAGGAGAACACGATCACCAACGTTGAAAACGCGGTTTTTGATCTTAGCATCGTGTATCTTCTTGGTCTTCTCTTTATAGATTAAAGAATTTTCGTAGGCCTGATCACGAAGTTCATTTAGTTCATTTAGTTGAACTTTCCTGTGATCACCCGCAGTTTGAATATCAAAATTTGTATGCTTGAGGGCCCAGTAGGCTTTATGCTCTAACTCGATCGGTAGATGACATGCCTTCCCGTACACTAACTTATATGGAGTACACCCGATGGGTGTTTTGTAAGCTGTGCGGAAGGCCCATAAAGCATCATCTAATTTGTCCGACCAGGAGGCACGATTTTCTCCCACGGTTCTTTCAAGAATACGCTTTAAACCACGATTTGACACCTCAACTTGCCCACTTGTTTGTGGGTGATATGCGGTGGAGAGACGGTGAGTGACTCCGTACTTAAGCATGACCTTTGTAAATTGGTCATTGCAAAAGTGAGTTCCGCGATCACTTATGATAGCTCGGGGTGCACCAAATCGAGAGAAGAGAGTTTTCAAAAATTTGCAAACAACTCGGGCATCATTGGTGGGGAGCGCTTTTGCTTCAACCCATTTTGACAAATAGTCAACAGCCACGAGTATGTACTTGTTCCCTCTTGAAGACGGGAATGGCCCCATAAAATCAATGCCCCAGATGTCAAAGATTTCGCAAACTTGGATGGAGTTTTGTGGCATCTCATCACGTTGCGTAATTTTTCCTTGACGTTGACAAATGTCACAACGGGTGAAGTCATGGGCATCCTTGTAGATGGTGGGCCAATAGAATCCTGAATCGAAGATTTTTCTTGCTGTGTAATTGGCACCATAGTGTCCCCCAGTAGGTCCACTGTGGCAAGCTTTGAGAATGTCTAAAGCTTCTTGCCCCGAAACACAACGTCTGATCACTTGGTCAGCACAGTTTTTAAACAGAAAGGGGTCGTCCCAGAAGTAATGTTTAACATCTTTGAAGAATTTATTCTTCTGTTGGGACGACATTCCCTTGACAATAAACTTTCCCGCATGGTAGTTTGCAAAATCTGCAAACCATGGGGTACTATCATCTTTAAGAGCAATAGATCCAAGGGTTTCGAGAGGAAATGCTTCATTTATTTCCTTGTTCTCGAACTTATCTTGGTGAGGATTTTCCAGTCTTGAAAGATGATCTGCAGCAAGATTTTCAGCTCCTTTTTTGTCTCGAACATCAATGTCAAATTCTTGGAGCAATAAGATCCACCGCATGAGTCTTGCCTTAGCATCCTTCTTGGCAAAGAGATACTTGATGGCAGAATGGTCAGTATACACTATGCTTTTGGACATAACAAGATATGACCGAAATTTCTCAAAGGCATACACTACAGCAAGTAATTCTTTTTCTGTAGTAGTGTAGTGAGTTTGAGCCTCGTTCATAGTCTTGCTAGCATAGTGTATAGGTTGAAAATGCTTGTTTTTTCTTTGCCCGAGGACTGCCCCAATTGCGAAGTCGCTAGCATCGCACATCAGTTCAAAAGGCAAGTCCCAGTCGGGAGCAATTAAGATCGGAGCCTCAGTCAATTTTCTTTTGAGTGTATTAAAGGAATCGATACACTCTTCAGAAAAGACAAATGGAGTCTCTTTTTCAAGCAAATGAGTCATAGGACGGGCAATTTTCGAGAAGTCCTGAATGAATCGCCGGTAAAAACCGGCGTGCCCAAGGAAACTACGGACACCTTTGACAGAAGTCGGATGAGGGAGTTTAGCTATTACTTCGACTTTAGCTCTATCAACCTCAAGTCCAGACTTAGAAATTTTATGTCCGAGAACAATGCCTTCCTTTACCATGAAATGGCTCTTTTCCCAGTTTAAAGACAAATTGGTGTCTTCACACCGCTTCAACATCTTTTCTAAATGGGTTAGGCACGTAGAAAAAGAGTCTCCAAAGACCGAAAAGTCATCCATAAATACTTCCATCGTTTTTTCAATCATATCGTGGAAGATTGCCATCATACATCTTTGGAACGTGCCCGGAGCATTGCATAGCCCAAAAGGCATGCGACGATAAGCAAAAGTTCCGTATGGGCATGTGAATGTTGTCTTTTCTTGATCTTTTGGGTCAATTGGGATCTGAAAGTAACCCGAGAAGCCATCGAGGAAACAGTAGTATTCGTTTCCTGCTAGTCTCTCGAGCATTTGATCCATGAATGGTAAAGGGAAGTGGTCTTTCCGGGTGGCTTCATTAAGTTTTCTGTAATCAATACATACTCGCCATCCCGTGACCAATCGAGTAGGAATCAGCTCATTCTCTTCATTTGTGATGACGGTCATACCTCCTTTTTTAGGTACACAGTGTACCGGGCTCACCCAAGGGCTGTCAGAGATGGGGTAAATCAATCCAGCGTCAAGGAGTTTTTCAACCTCCTTCTTGATAACGTCGTGGATTTTTGGGTTTACCCTTCTCTGACTTTGCACAGATGGTTCGTAGTCCTCTTCCATTAGAATTTTGTGAGTACAAAATTCTGGGCTAACACCCTTTATATCGGAGAGTTTCCAAGCGATGGCTCGCTTGTGGGACTTGAGAACCTTTAGAAGAGCTGCCTTTTCCTCATCTTTTAAGTCTTTAGCAATTATGACAGGGCAACTTGTCGTCACATTCTAAGATGCATACTCAAGTTGGGGTGGTAGTTCCTTGAGTTCATCTGGAGGTTCATTAACGGAAGATGCATCGGTTTTAGCTTTCACAGGGTTTTGAGTTTTTCTACCTCTAGGATATATGTTCATGATTTAGGTGGAGGGGTGGTGTTCACTGTCAAAATTGCCTTAGAGTAGGATATCCTCAGGATCACTTGATAAGTTGGATCAACTTCAGTATGGAAGTTGGATCATTTCTAGAGCAAGAAAACGAAATCTGCTTCCTTAAACAAGTGAAAGGTCACTGTCCCGAAAGGAGTGAGATTTGGAGAAAGCAGTAGAAACTTAGGCTCAAAATATGGAGTGGATTGCCACTCGCGATCACGTTTGAAAATCTAGGACCTCTTGAGAATAATCATCACAAGCATATCAATGACGTCGATTTTGTTTACCGTACATATGGTTGTAATCATGCTGTGTATTTTGAAGTTTTGAGTCCAGATTGAATGTGATGGCTTCCTTGCCAACACGAAGGGTAATCTCGCTTCATAAAACATATATCAAAGCATGACTTGTTTTCATGAAAAAACATCGCCCGAGTAATTAAAGGGACTCGGGGTCTGTTCAAAATCAAAATACGAATGGTAGACTGGATATTTAGAATTTTCCCACATTATCAAAGACATCTTCAGCAAATAAACGATCGGTTCAGTGATTGAACGATCTGCAGCTAATGTCATGCAGGTCGGGGTCAATTCAGGAAGAGATAGACTTTTCCATACAGAATAAGGCATGAGATAATGCTGCACCAGATCGGTAATTTGGTTGCATGTATTAATCCCGAAAAATTCACATGGAATAAGAAATCAGCCAGGGTCTCCAAGTTTCTTTAGTAACTTGTTGAGGATGACAGCGAACAGTTTCTCATCAAGGAGGTCCTTGCCAATTCGACTCAATTTTTCCTTGTTTCCAATCAAGGTTTTTAAATGTCGTGCAAACTTAGGATGAGCATTAAGGCATCGGTAAAGCTAATGCTTATTTCTTTGAAACTTAATCTCTAAAGATTTCATAAAAATTTCTCGATTTGATCGTTAGCTTTTTCCTTTCGCCTTTCATATGTCTTTCTGATGGAAATGGAATTGAGGCTTTAGAACTGGCGTACAAAACAGGAGCAACACTGGGCTCAGGATTTTGATTACCAGACTGAATTTGAACAACAGGAGGTTGGACGTCTTCGGTGCTTCCGTTATTAGCAGGAGGCATCGTGTCCTTTGTCACCTCGGTGTCATGATTAATTGCTTTTGGTCCTTGGATGGTAACACCACTTCGGGTAGTGATACCTTTTAAATCTTCCTTTGGGTTGGTAATAGTGTTACCAGGAAGAGTTCCAGAACCGGAAGTAGAAGCTGTATTAGCAGTAACAAATTTTGAAAGCATGTCAGTCAAATTTGCCATTTGGGATTGCAGGTTTTGACCTTGGTTTTGCATGTTTCTCAACACTGCATCATTGGCTGTGACATATCTTTCAAAATCTGTTTTTGACACACCGTGTGTCTGAGGAGCAGGTCCTTGATGAGCTATTGGTTGATTAACTACTGGTTGATGAACCGGAGGTCGATAAATCTGACCTTGGTTGAAATTGTTTCCTCTGTTTTGATTGAAGTTATTTCCTCGATTGAAATTGTTTTGACTATTTGCATGAGGATTCTGAACAGGAGGAAAACCAGGAGGTCGAATCTGATTTGAGACCATCGGAGGTCGATAACCAGAATTAGCTTGGTTGAAATTAGCGCAGCGGCCTGGGTAACATACTTTGGATATTATCCATGGTACATGTTGAGTTAGTGGCTGGACAGTTTTGATTAGAAATGACCTCCCCCACAAGTTAAAACTTTGTTCAACGCTTTTACGGGGGCGGATGCTGGGGTTTGGTTCTTTCTATCGAGAATTAATGCCCGAACCATGTTTTGTGTTACAAGACACAACATCAGATGAGCTGTTGGGGTGGAAGTGTTGTACTCATTTAGCTACAAACAGCTTTTGTTTCTTGATTGACGTACCTTTAGACTTGCTCTCGATTAATTTTTAAAACATTTCGAGGCATTTTGTCTAGGAAGTTAAACAACAACGGAAGCCTGAGTCAATGATTCTGATCATTGAGTTAAGGGCATTATTGAATGTATCGAGTTGATGCAATTTGGAAAACCCATGATGAGGGCATCCCTTAAAAGATCATTGAAACGATCACTAAGCCTCATAAAACGTCTCATCAGATTTTTGCTGAAATTGTGATTTTTTTTTGAGATTTGTCGTTTTAGAGGGAGGGAAGAATTTGTTAATAAATTTCGAAAACATGATCATCCATGTTTCAATCGACGAGGGGGGTCTTTTTCTAGCCATATCCGGGCTGCCCTTCGAGAGAAAACGGGGAAAGCATAAGTTAAACCGTACGTATTTGGTACGTTCGGATTCCTTCATCGTAGAAGTGATCGTGTTGAACATAACGGATGTGATCATGTGGGTCTTCTTTTTCCATTGCCAAAAAATTGCTTGTTTGGACAGATTCAGAAGACCATGCTTGATCTCTATGTTATCGCGGTGATTTCCGGATATACACTATCGCATCCTCGTACCCTCGGTGGGTGCTTCGAGCATTGCGGCCATAGTCGAGATTATCGTCCATCGTAACTATGGGAGGATTATCAGGTTTCTCAAGATTGGATGATTCAACAGAAGGCTGACGGACAGGAGGTTCTGGAACTGAAATACGGGCTTGAGACCGAGTGCGCATGCACAAAATAGAAATATAAAAAGAAAATTTACACTAATTTTTTTTTTGGTTTTTCAATGATTTACTTCACAATTGGTTTTAACGGACAATGAGATAAGACAACTTAAACCAAATAATCTACTTACTTCACGGTAGCTCTCAAAAAGATAAACGCACAGGTGAGCGGAGGAGTAGGAATAGCGCGAAGCTTATTTCTCCTTTCGGGTCGTAGTTCCTAGGAACAACCCTCCTTATACCCACTTTATAGTTTGTTTAACTTTTCAAGGTGAGCCGTACGTTGTAAGAGACACAAATGGCAAGTTTTTAAATCTTTTGTTCGAGTTGGGAACCAACAAGTTCACCGGAAGTTATTATGATAATACCTCAGTTGAGAATATTATATTTTGGTATTTTACCAATTTGTGAATTTTATTTTCTTTTTTATGGACAATGTTTTTATGTTTTTGGTTTTTCTTTGGTTTTTATCTGATAATTATACTAAAAGAAATGAAAAATATTTTTGTACTTTTTTATATTTTTATAATAAAAGAAAATATTCACAGTTTCAAACACAATTGATCAAACGTAACGATAGTCGGCTTCACAGCCTCCCCGGCAACGGCGCCAAAAATTGATTGGTGATTTTTACACTATATATATATATAATATATAATAGAATATAAAATATATAAATAAGTCTAAAAATCAACAAGAGCAATGATACCGAGAAGTAGTATAGAATGTTCCCGGGTCGTTTATCCCCAACGAGGCTGTACTGGAAAATCGATACAATCGAAGATTTGAGTTTGAAGGAGAGAATTGAATTGAGAGAGTGAAAAAGTCAAATTAAACAATAACAAACAAAAACGTTTAAGAAAAACCTAAAAATTATGAATTTAAGCTAAAAAACGAAAGCACGAATCCCGAACAAAGGGGGAAAAACCTAAAATCTTTAAAAATAACCCTACGGAGAATTTTTCACTTCTAAACTACTCTACGGGACAAATAACGAAGAATGAAAAAGACTAGACCGAAAACGGAGTTCGTTTGACCCAAAAACGAGTCAAGACAAAAAACCGCACCCGGACCGTTCTTTAAAAAGCAAAAAGTTGTAAAAATGACCCTACGAAAACTTTTATATTTTTCCTACAAACTAGATGACAAAAGAAAATTTTCTAAAAAAGCAAAATATTTTTTTGATAATTTTTGTATTTTTTATGAATTAAATAAACTTTTATCTAAATTAAATTATAAAAAATATTAAATGTTTACGAAAAATTCTGAAAAATTTACAAAAAATACTAGACACTATGACAATCCCACGAAAAATAAAAAACACAAAGCTTGCTTAAGGAATAAGCACGAAAATAAGCTAAACAGCTTATAGGCTTATTTGGCCAAAATGTGTATAAGTAACAAGTCCCTTGAGTCTTTAACGAAAAAGACCCAAGGGCGCAGTGGTAGAGTGTGTTGGTAAAAAGGGGATGTATCGCTTGGTCCCGGGTTCGAGTCTTGCTCACCCGGGCCAAGTGTCTTCCCCTTTTTTTTTCGAAAACTCAAAGAAGCAAAGTTGTTAAGCTCGTGGGGCTTAACAACTTTGTCTTCTACAACTTTTTAAGATAAGCCCTAAATAAGCTGAAAAATCAGCTTAAACTTGACAGTTTTGCTTAAAGGGCTTAAAAGCTAAAAAAGAGGCTAAGTCCTTTTGGACTTAGGGTCGAATTAAGCTAAGACAAGAACTAAAATAAGCTAAGGGATCTAAACTAACCAAAATAAGCTAAAAAGAGAAGGAAAAGCTATACTAAATAAGCTGTGGG
>BQNB010039260.1:0-38100 GCA_026074375.1 Tanacetum coccineum | reverse complement strand
GCTATGGTTAATTGATTGTTTTCAAGATAACTCTGCTATTATAAACAACCTGATCCATAGGAGCATTGATGATTACAAGTGGGAATTCAACTTAGAAATCGATAAGATAGCAGATGAGTACGAACTTGGAATAGGGAAGAAAGGACACATTCTCGATAACATATGGGATTATTGTAACCAAGTGCATAGTAAAAACTATGGGTGGCATAATCATGTGTTTGAAAATGAGGAGCGTGAGGAATTAAGGATAGAAGAAGAAGATTATCATCCACCAGAAGTACAAGTAGAAACTTTTGAGGTTAAGAAATATTCATTTGAAGGTAGATAAAGTTTTGTCTGTGTTTCCAAATACTTGAATAATGTTTTACCTCTTGGAAGAAAGAATAGATCAAAATTTAAGGAAATGATCCAAAAGGAGGTAGAAAATAGCAAAACATAGAATGAGCGTGAGTCTAACTTAAAGACTCGTTAATAAACAAAAGTGCTTGTCGGGAGACAACCCGTACTTTATTTAGTAAAATTTCCTTTTTGCATTAGTTAGTTTGCATGTTTCTTACATAGTTTTGCAGAATCTAGAAGCCAGGAGGCAATTATCGAGATCGGCTCGACTCAAAATCATGTGGTAACTTTGCTGAATCTGCAGCAGTTACGGCGTAAAAACTTTAGTTTACTCCGTAACCACTACAGTTACGACGTAATCCATTTTAAGGTTACGTCGTAACACCTAAAAACTTAAAAATTTTACCACTTGTTTACGACGTAACCACCAAGGTTACGTCGTAACCTCCTTCCGAAATCATAAAAATTTAAGTTTTAAACATGTCAAAACCTTGTATACATAAATGGACTTTGTGGGTATGTTCTCTGGAAGCCCTCACGAGACTAAACTCGTCTACATGGGCCACCAAGTGGTTTAAAAAGCTTGTTGCTTACGTTAATGCAACCGTGATTCCTACGAAAATGAGTTAGGTTTGTATTTCCTGTACACTTCATAATTCTTGTAGAACGATTTTATGCTTTGGTTTGTTTTTGTGATCATAGGGGATAAAGTGCATGCGAGAAGACGAAGATTATCTTAAAAATTTCTGCCAAATTTTAAATCTCGAAGCAATGCCAAGGGAGTTTTTTTGTCTTAATTCTACTCTTTATTTTTTATTTTATTTCCTTAATGTACAATAGGGACATTATACAAATCAAGTGGGGGGATATGAGTAGAATTAATACTTGACGTGTGTTTTGCCTTCGATTTTCTAGTTTTCTTTCAAAATTATGCCAATTTTAAAATTTTTGACAAATTTTTCTTAAATAACTAGAATTAATCTTTGCCGAATGCACATTACCCTCATTACCCTTATATTACTTGGTGATATTTATCCTAATTTTCTATTTCCATCATATTATTAAAAAATTCACCAAAATATTGAGTGTGCCGGTAATACTGTAGACTCTTGAACATGGCATGTACATCATTTCGAGACCTAATTGATTAGCAGGAATGGATAGTTCAAGAAGGCTATTGGGATTCTAGATTTGATGAGGCAGAATAAATAAAAGAATGAAAAAATAAGGGATTAAAATCTAAAACAATTGGGAATTCTACAAGCTAATGGAGAATTTGGAAGATTTGGATCAAGATAGAACATATGTATGAAAGATCTTTCTTAATAGAAGATAATGATAAACAGAAGATATTTTTAAATGTTTAAAAGATTTACTTGTTTATATCTTTATGTTAACTTCCTTTGTAAGTCATGATCTCTTTATATAAAGAGATCATAGACACATAGTTTTATTATCCAGAAAAGTGTGTGTGTGTACATAAAGAAAAATGTAGACGTCTATAGTGGTGATGTAGCCTCAAGGTAATCAAGGTTTTCATTGATCCCTGTTACTGTTAGAGATAGGTAACTGTATTATTCTGATCAAATAATATTAAGGCTTAGTGGAAACGTTTAATGATAAAACCTTGTTTGATAATATACTGTTCTTTATTATTTTGCTGCATATTTATATTATCTGTAAAACATATCCTAGATAGGCTTAAACGATCTTCACAATTGGTATCAGAGCCATGGGGCTATTGATCTAGGATCACAAGGTTTGTTTTGAAGTCGTGTTCTTGATGACAAAGAAGTAACGAATCTCTGTTTGGTGTATTGGTGATTTTGGTGAAGTTAGGGTTTTTGCGACACTTTAAAGCGTCATCTTTATACAAAAAAAAGACAACTATGATTATTTTTGTTTGAAGTCGAGTTTGGTGAGTATTAGGGTTTATTCACAAAACCCTAAATCTGGTTACATTTTTTGCAAGACCTAATTTGACAAGAACTTGAAATCTTTTATGTGTCTATTCAAGATCCAGGTTGCTCAGGATCAACAAGGTGTTCTTGTTGGCGATTTTATGAAGAAAAAGATAATGAGTTTTTGCTTTTGGTCTATGGTTAGATTCGGTGAATATTAGGGTTTTCCCAAACCCTAATTCGACAAAAAGCACTGGTGAGAAACTCGGTTACATGTTCAAGTAGGTTACATGATTACACGATATCATCACTAATGATATTTTAGTCTCGACTAGCTTTGGTGAGTTGATCTTGGATCAATGATGAACCCTAGTTGAGATGGGCTTGACTTGTGGGCACTGGATTGAAGTGAGTATAAAAGGACGTACAAGAACGTTTTGTTGTTGATTTGCTTGTGACAACAACACGCAACAGGCTTATTGATTCATGAAGAACAAAACCCTAATCATCGATTAGCTCTACTAGTGAATTAAAGAAAGGGTTTTGTACATCATTGTTGCTGCTGTTTTTCAATTCGAATGAGATGAATTGGAAGTTTTATATGTGATGTGGTATACAAAGTTGAGTATGGTTTTTAGTCGTTAATGTATAACTATACTCCTATGATGACGAGTAAGGTTACTGGTTGACAAAGATGAGAAGACTAAAGCTACTAATTCTTTGATAATTTATACCGAGTAAGCATATTTGTTAATGTTGCTACATGGAGATGTTTGTGCTACTAACTCTCATAATTAATGCTGCCAAGGTACCATTTATACTGCTAATAACGAGTTAGTACTGCCCTCATAACAATTAATGCTGCTATCATTTAAGATTTGAGCTGCCAAGTTTTGTTTATGCTCCTGATTGAACATGGATGGTATATGGTATTGATACTGCTATAGTATTGCCATGTTAATACTGCTGGTGTGTGGTTTTAACCAACAGTAGTAAGCCCAAGTTAGTTAATGCCGCTTCATGATTGAGGTAACATGATTTTTAAAGTTTATACTACTCATGTATGATTGATACTGCCAGTTGGGTTTTAGTACTGCTTGTTTGATTTTAATACTGCTAGCATTGGGAACAAAGTTTTAATACTGCTCGTTCAAGGGGAAGTTTGTACTGCCAAGGCAGTTCGCTTAATACTGCTTGGTTCAAAATGGTTTGTACTGCTAGCTTTAGCAGTTATCGGTTGACACACATGATGGATGTCAGACAAACAGAAAACCAAGGTTGTTTGGTTTTTGGATTTGTTTACATGTTCTTAACAGATTTAAGGCTCGTATTCATTAATTTAATTGGTTACGAAGAAGATTGTTTATCACCTATTTGAAGTTGAAGTGGAATTATTTGGGTTTGTGTTTTATCATACCTTTTAGCAGGAGGTAACTTGTTTGTGTTTTCAATGTTGTGACGAAGACTTGACGGGGGGAGGGGGGGGGGCGGCAGGGGAGGGGGGGGGGGGGGGGGTAGAGAGCGCGGAGTGGGGAGGGTTCGATGGAGCCGCGGGGGGCGCCCGGGGGCTGGGGGGGCGGAATACGGGGTGGGGGGGAGCGGAAGGGTGTAGGGGGGGGTCGGGCGGGAGGCAAGGAGGGGGTGAGCGAAGGGAGGGGGGGCGCGGGCTGGGGGGGGGTAGGGGGGGACGGTCGGAGGGGGTGGGAAAGGATGGGGGGCGGAGGGAGGGCGGGTTGGGGGGGGTAGAGGGGTGGGGGGTATGGGGGGGGGGAAAGGGGGTGAGGTACGGGGGGGGGGGGCGGGGGCGCGGTGAGGGAGGGGCAGGGAGGGGTGGGGGGGCGGGGGGGCCGTGGGTGGGACGCGGTAGGCGGGGAGGATGGGTGACGGGTGGGTTAGGGGGCCCGCATCGGCAGCGCAAGGCGGGGCGGGGGCGTGGAGCGGGGGGTGGACGCGGGGGCGCTGGCGGAGGGGGGCAGTCTACCAGGGTCTGGGGGAGGGGGGGCGGGAGAGGGAGAGCGGGGGGCGGCGATGGGTGGGGGGCGGGTTGGGGGGGGAGGGGTGATGGTGGGGAGATAGGTCGAGGGCTGGGCAAGGAGGGGCGAGGAGTGAGTAACGCGGGTAGGGGGAGGGGGGGGGGGGAGAGGAGGGGGGGGGGAGGGGGGGAATGGGGGTGGGTGGGGGGGGCGGGTTGGGTACGCGGCTTGGTGGGCGGGCGGTCGGCGCCGGTGGGCCAGGCGCGGGCAGAGCCGGTGGGGGGGGGGGCGGGACGGGGGAGGGGGGGAGAGCGGGCACGGAGGGAGGTGCGGAGGTGGGTGAGGGGAGGGGGGGGGGGGAGGGGCGGGGGTGGGGGGGGGGGAGGGGCGCACGGGGGGGTAGTGCGGTGGTTTGGCTAGGGGGGGGGGTGCGCGGGCCTGGCCCGCGGGCCGGGGCGGGTAGGGGGGACAGGGGGGCGGCCGGCGCTGGGAGGGGGGGTAGAGGTGAGGGAGGCGGGGCTGGGACGAGGGGGGGGGGGAGGGGGCGTGTAGAGGGGGGGCGGGGGGGGGGGAGGTGGGGGGTGGGCGAGGGGGGGCGGGGGGAGGGGCCAGGGGGGGCGGGGGGTAGGGCGGGCGGGCGGGCGGGGGGGGGGGGGTGGGGCTGGTGGGTAGGGGGGCGTAGCGTAGGGCGGGGGCCGGGGGGCGGCGGGCCGTCGGTGGTGGGGCGGGAGGGCGGGGGGGTAGGGATGCGGCGGGGTAGGGGGGGGAGGGGGGGAGGGGGAGGGGGAAGTTGGGTGGGTGAGGGGAGCGGGGGGGGAGGGGTCGGGAGCGGGGGGTGGGCGTGGGGTCCGGTAGGGAAGACGCCGGGTGAGGGGGGCGGGGGGGTCGTTGGGGCGGGGGACGGGGGGGGGGGAACGGGCCGGAAAGGGGAGCTGCAGGGGGGGGGAAGTGGCGGGAGGTCGGGACGAGGCGGGGGGGCGAGGGTCAGGGGGGCGCGGGGGCGGGGGGAGGGGGGACGGCGGGGCGGGGGGGCCCGAGGGGGGGGCGAAGTGGGGCGGGAGAGGGGCGGGGGGGGGCGGACTGGGCGGGGGGGGGGGGAGGGGGGAGGGCGGGAGGGACGGGGCGGGAGGGGTTGGCGAGGGGGGCGGGCGTGGGTGGGGAGGGTGGGGGTCGGGGGAGGAGGGGGGGAGGCGGGTGGGGGAGGCAAGAGAGGGGACGGGGGGGGGGGAGGGGGGGGGGCCGGGGCGACGATGGGGGCGCGGGGGAGGCTGGGAGAGGGCGCGCGGGGGGGGGGGGGGGGACCGAGGGGGGTGGGGGCGGGGGGACGGGGTGACCGGGGCCTGGGTGGGGGTGGCATAGGGGCGGGGGGGGAGTGGTGACGGGCGGGCTGGGTAGGCGGGGCGGGGGATGCGGGCCCCAATGGGTGGGGGGGGGGGGGGGGGCGGAGGGAGGGCGGGGAGGGGGGGCGGGGGGGGGAGGGGGCGGGGGGGGCGGGGGGCGGAGCGGGGGGGCGGGCGGGGGAGGCGGGGGGGGGGGGGCGCTGGGGGGAGGGGGCGGGGGGTGGGCGGGGGTGGGCGGAGCGTAGAGGCGGGGCAGGCGGAGGCTGGGGCGGGGGGGGGGGGGGGCGGCGATGGGGTGGGGGGGTGGGAAGGTGGTCGGATCGGGGGGGGCGGGGGGGTGAGGGGGGGGGGGGGGGGGGGGAGGGCGGGGGGTGGGGGGTGGTGGGCGGGGGGTGGGCGGGGGCGGGGGGGGGGGGGGGGGGGGTGGGGGAGGCGGCGGCCGGGAGCGGGCTGGGGCGAGGACGGGGGGCCGGGGGAGGGGGGAGGGAGGGGGGGTGAGAGGGAGGGTGGCCGGCCGTCCAGGGTGGGGAGGGGAAGGGGGGGGGGGGGGGGGGGCCGGGGGACATGGTGCGGAAGGCGGGGTTGAGGAGGAGGCGAGACGGGCGGGACGCGGAGCGGAGGGAAGGGTGGGGGCGGGGGGAGGCCTAGGGGAGTAGGGAGGTGGGGCGGCGGCGACGCGGGGGGTGGGGGGGGAGGGGGGCTGCGGGGGGGCACGGGCGGGGGGGCGGAGGTGAGAGTGGGGGGGAGGGGGGAAGAGGCGCGGGGGTTGGGGGGGCGGATGGGCTGGGGGTCGGGGGGTGCTTGGATACCCGAAATCTATTTGATACATTAAAAGATGACCTAAATCGTATCAAATCTCTCATCATTGGTCCTTTCACTCAATTTCCATCCTCAATAAAAACCTCCTCACCATAATTGAGCAATCTCAAAAGCTCAAGTTCACCTAATAATAAACAACCCATCTTTTGATTATGGCATTATCTACTCTTCAAGAATTTACTAGTGTAGGTCTATGCCTTATTATGTCTCTATAATTATCTACTTTCTATTGTAATGATTCATACAAATATTGTATGAATTTTTCTTATCTTGTATTAGCTCTAGTTTTATTTTGCATGAATGTATTAGTTGCATTTGCTATTGTATGAGTTTCTTGTTGGTTGAATGAAACTCTATTTTGGGTGACTTGATTATAATGTGTTGCTTTAAAAAGATATTTGTCTTGCACTTGTATTTCTAACCTTGTTTTATAGCACACGATTTTCGTAAGATCGATCCCTTGATGCCCCGAACAAGGGGGAGCATACATCAAGGGGGAGTCTTGATATCGTCGATTTCTTTCTTCCTACAACAACTCGACGATCATCCTTTTTGAATTCGACAAAAAGGGGGAGAAATGGAACAAAACTCATTAATAATGTGTAACTATTAATTTTATACAAAATGAGTTTATATTTTGTCATCATCAAAAAGAGGGAGATTGTTAATACAAATAATGTCTAAAAATGTTATTTATATTTTTTGACCTCTCAACGTTTTGATAATAACAAAATGTAAAAACGTTTACAAATTATCAAATGTAAAATTCCGTCTCTAAGATTAGTGATCACTTAAGGTATGAACAAATAAAATAATTAAGCATGATTAGTAATCAAGAAAATATTTTTCTCTTAATCCCCACTTTTAATTCTACAAAGTGTTTTCTCAAAAATACATTTACAAAACATTTTCTAATTAAAAGAAAAGTTTTATTAAAAACTTAAAATTTGAAATTCAAATTTTTCCCCCAAAATGAAAGGTTCTATAACAGATACAACCTTCACCACAAAAAGACAAAAAAAGGAGCGGAGTCTAGTGGCGGCCCCCTTATATATAAGGGACCACCGGGACTGCCACCAGATGACCGTTAGGATTCCTTACCTATAAATACTGCTCCATTCCCAGCAGAAAATAATTCCTCTTTGCATGAAATTTTTCAGTCTTTTATTTCTCTTTCTAAACATCTTTTCTCTCACTAAAACTCTTGATCACTAACATACTTAGATCTTGTTTCAAGTGATCTAATTTCTTCTTCTTATCTCTTTCCTCTCATTCAAGTGCAAGAGAAGAACACTCGTATTCATCAAGAATCGAAGTGTTAATTAGTGATCTCTCCTCTTTTCTTCTAAGTACCAAACCTCTATTGTATTTATCTTGTGTATTTGTATGATTCGAATATTGTGTAGATCTGATAGTGTAGATCTTGTGAGTGTGTATATCTTGTGAAGTGGTAGATTGGTTCTAGCTAAGATTAGGACTCGACATTTAGCTTAGTGTCAGAAAATAACGTAAATGACGTGTAAACGGTTTTCTCCGCCTAAAGGGAGCTTGTTGACATAGTGAAATCTCGAGTCGGATACTCAAGGAGTGGAGTAGGGCGAAGAGGTGCTTCGTAGCCGAACCACTATAAAATCTCGGTGTCTTGGTTTGGTTGTTTCTCTCCTTATCTCTTTACATTATTATTGTTGTTATTTAGTTTTCGTTTAGATAGTTATTGCTTGTTCATATTATGATTTGATTGAACATATAACTCGAATCTATACATTTTTGAAAGTAAACTTTTAAACCGTAAAACAAACATGTAAACTATTCAACCCCCCTTATAGTTTCCACATGATTCATTGATTACAATGATGAAGCTTATAAGCAAAGGAGGAACAAGTTACTAGGAATACCCTATACATAACCCCCATCAATTAAAAAAGAAAAAGCTGAAATAACTAAGTATAACCTAGAGGCTGGTGAGGTATTCACGAAAACTAAGATTTTGAACATAAAAGAATTTCCCAGAATAGCAGTCGACATCACCAATATAAGGGCAAAAATAATTAAGGACAGAAATAATAGTTCAGAAGATCTTTCCAATACAAAAAGGAGACATTGGTGTAAACCAATTTACCAATGGAAGAAAGACATAAGCACCAAATGGGCTTCATGTAACCCCCGTTTCGATGAATGTGATGGGGGAGACAACCCTAGGGAAAACAAAGAATATTGGGGAAGTAGTAACGATGATATACAAACAAATTTAGAATGGGAAAATTTAAGTTTTGACAACTGGGTAAGAGTGGCCTTTGGAAAGGTATGTAACATGACTAAAAGAAAATTTTACAAAGATTATTGGAGAAATGAGGGGCAGGAAAAACTGGAAAATGAAGTAACGTAGAATGAGCATGAGTCTAACTTAAAGACTCGTTAATAAATAAAAGTGCTTGTCGGGAGACAACCCGTCTTTTATTTAATGAAATTTCTTTTTGTATTAGTTGGTTTGCATGTTTCTTACTTTGTTTTGCAGAATCCAGAAGCTAAGAGGCAATTCTCGAGACCGGCTCGACTCATATTCATTTGGTAACCTTGCTGAATTTGCAGCAGTTACGGCGTAACCACTACAGTTACGCCGTAACCACTACAGTTACGACGTAACCCATTTCAAGGTTACGCCGTAACACCTTAAAAACTTAAAAAATTTACCATTTGATTACGACGTAACCACTATGGTTACGCCGTAACCTCCTTTTGAAATCTTAAAAATTTAAGTTTTAAACATGTCTAAACCTTGTATACGTAAATGGACTTTGTGGGTATGTTCTCTGGAAGCCCTCACGAGACTAAACTCGTCCACTTGGGCCACCAAGTGGTTTAAAAGGCTTGTTGCATATGCTAAATGCAACCGTGATTCCTACGAAAGTGAGTTAGGTTTGTATTTCCTGTACACTTCATAATTCTTGTAGAATGGTTTTATGCTTTGGTTTGTTTCTGTGATCACAGGGGATAAAGAGCTTGCTGGAAGACGGAGATAAAATCTAATAAATTTCCGCCCAATTAAATCTGAGCCCATGTCTCAGGGAGTTTCTTGTCTTAATTCTACTCTTTTCTTATTATTTCATTTCCTTAATGTACAATAGGGACATTGTACAAATCAAGTGGGGGGATGGGAGTAGAATTAATACTTGACGTATGTTTTGCCTTTGATTTTCTAGTTTTCTTTGAAAATTATGCCAATTTTAAAAATTTTGACAAATTTTTCTTAAATAACTAGAATTAATCTTTGTCGAATGCACATTACCCTTTATTACTATTTGGTGAGATTTAAGCCTAATATTCTGTTTCCATCATATTACTCAAAAATCCACCAAAATATTGAGTGTGCCGGTAGTATTGTAGACTTTAGAACTTGGCCTGTACATCATTTCGAGACCTAATTGATTAGCAGGAATAGATAGTTCAAGAAGGCAACACTTAGGAAATCTCCCAAATAGCCTATACATGTGCGTTTTAATCGACTAGTTTACACTGACTTTTCGACCTCTCGTGATAAACCCTTATGTTGCACTCATTATTTGTGCAAGATACCCTTAGATCACCCATGTTAAACCAATCTATGTTTTCACCATAACTCTATATGTTTCGTTACACCATTTCACCTTAGCCAACCCGGTAGTTATTATTTTCTTTATGTTGAAATCTCTGGCTACTTAAGTCTATGGTTCGGGGGAATGAGAACGAGAATTATATACTTTCGTGGAAGACCAATCAGTTATGATCTATCAAGACCCCCCTGTACCACCACTTTTGATATTGTTTATCTTAAGTAGGGGGATGTACGTGTAAAATTAAATGTTTGCAGGGGCAAATATAAAAGAAAAAACCCCTTGTAGCATTGCTATTTACCAGTGAAGAAAAGAGGTTGAAACAAAAAGGCCACCTATGTGCTAAAAATGTAAAGATGGTGCAAAATAAAAAATAAAAAAAATAGAGCTAGTAGCCCATACTTGCACCAAAACATCTTTGTAAAATGGAGCTTGTAGCCCATTATTATACCAATACTTATGAAGAATGGAGCTAGTAGCCCATTATTGAAGATCAGATTTTCAAACTTTGACTCTTGGACCCATAGATGGACAGTAGCTAGTTATGACAACCTTATATTACTTTAGAGTATTTGTTTTGTGTTTTTACATTATCAACCATTAAATGTGTATCCCATGTCTATCCTAACCCTTTATCACCCTTAAAACCATATTACCCTTGTTGCCTTTGAGAATTATTTAGACACTAATTCTAATTGGTGTAGATTTGTGGACTTTCCAAGCTTACGATAGAATACATGTTATGACTGTGCAATTGAGCGATCACTCCGAAAATGAAACACTTAGATTAGTGGAGAGTTGAGTGACTTTTTATCCCCTTTACGTAAGGTGTTCGGCTTTGATGTTTTCTAGCATAAGAGTTTTATAGATTCAATTCTTGAAGTTATTCTCGAGAAATCTTTTTATGAAATGTTCTAACAGGTTCTACTTGAGGGTAAGCAGAAGTCAAGTGGGGGGATATTTGATAACATCAAATATTTAATACCTTTTAGTGTCAAATTACCCCCTATATTACCTGCAAATGTTTTACTACTACTCGAAAACGAGATATTTTCTATCATTTTGTAGTTTTCAGGTGAAAAGCAGGAAAGTGACAATAAACAAGGGAAAAGGACTCAAAGTGTAAATATTTGAAGAATTTTACGGTGCAACACCAAATATGGTTAAGCCGTAACATATATTAAGCAAGTACGAAGATCAAGGATCACTTTACGACGTAACACCATATCTAGTTACGCTGTAAACGAGTATTTAGAAGGATATCTTACCAAAGTTATAGTTACGGTGTAACACCATATCCAGTTACACAGTAACTATGATGAACCACAAATATGGAATAAAGATCACATACAAATGGAAACTAATTGAAGGTTTCGGCGTAACACAATATCTGGTTACGCCGTAAAGTTGCGTATTTATGGAATGCCGTTTAAGCTGGTAACGGCGTAACAACTTTATCAGTTACGCCGTAACAGGTTCGATACCTATAAATAGAGGCCTCATTCAAGCTATTTCGACATCACTTGCTCCACAACCAATTAGAGAGCCGACAAAGGCTTCCAACCTTTGAAGAATTCCACCTGGAGTCCAAGAGAGATTGTAACACCCCCAAAAATCACTTACAGCGCAGCGGAATACCAAATGGGGTGTTACTTCGTAATACACAGCAATAGATACAAGAGAACGACCACTAGGTGTCGTTTGAATAATAACATTTGTTAATTCAATAAAAATCTGAATTTAATAATACATTTGTCCCATAATTTGCATCACAATGAAAAGCTTGAATGTAAAGACTCCAATGCACATCAAATAGTCCAAGCATCTAATCCACCTGAGAAAAACATGCTTACAAGTGTCAACATTAAAGTTGGTGAGTTCATAGATTAGTTTAAATATGAATGTAATCCACTGTATATCACAGTACTATGTAAAAATCCCAAATTTATAAAGAAGGCATGGACAAATTGTATATATGTCACCAAAATGTTCCAAGTCATGTATGGTGTTGGGAGGACCTTGTAATTCCCCAAAAATGATCCGACTGTTATATCGTTCGTTTACCAGGTGGTAGTTAATCACCCGAAGGGGATTGTCAATCCCTAATAGATATATAATGTTCGTTTACCAGTGATCGCTAATCACCCGAACGGGGATCCACATCGAATAGATTATTATTCATTAAACATTCGCGCTCACCCTCCAAGTGATTTACAGTTCATGACGCTGTGACGTAGACTTGTATGTACCCTAATTTGGGCAGTGATACAAATATATGTACCCTCCCGTTACCGGTGTCCCCTCCAAGAACACCCGGCATAATGTATATATATCAGTTCAATCAGCCTAAGCTAATCCGATATCATTTCAAATGTAAAGTATGCATTGTTGTGGCAAAAAAGAAGTCAAAATAATGTATCTCCAAGCAATCTATGCAAATAATGTATGTAAACAATTTGTAAACAATCTGTAAAGGCATTGTAAACAAGCATGTATCCCCCTGCGGGTTAATAAAACATTCAAAAGGAATGAAGAAAGCGAGGCTATGATTCACATGATTAAAGGGGACCACGATCAATTAATCCAATTAAATCACAACTGAATCTGCAACGATCTCGACTACGACCTATAATTATGTTTTTTTTTTATCTCGTTCGATTATAATACACGTATTAATTACGATCAAACGTTGCGTACATGTTACCACGAAATCTACATATTTTTATATGTATGCAATATATATCATGTGATGAGAATCCACTTGCGCGTCTTTAAACTTAACCCTTAGCTTTATATTATGATTATTTACTATTTTCTGTCAATGATAATTATCCTCCAATATCTAAGCTGATAAGCCTCGCGGCAAAGGTAAAATGCCATTACGAACAACTTTTCGTGTTTCGCGAAGGCATGAATCGGACTCGAATGTGAATCAATTCATTTTAATTTATAAAATTCTGTCATTTTTAATATTTATTAAAAATAACCTATTTTTATAACTAAAGTGTATATTCTGATTTCGATCCAGTTTCTTCGTTATTGGGAGTTAGAAGTCCCGTTTTATGTCTAAACGTCCGTCAAAATATAGTTTGTTATCTTTTGTAAACCAAAGTCTAACTTTTTCAAAGTCTCGAATCCGAAATCCCCTCATTCGATTTTCTGTTTTATTATCTGTTTCATAAAGGCACTATAAGTCTATTTTTAGTCAAGTCTCGTTCAAATGTGTTAATATCACTTATTACATTATTATCAGTTTCTCGTTCTTAATATTTATTTTATTTTTTTTACTTAGACGCGCAAATTTAACATTTTTCATCACATTTTTTTTATATATCGATTAAATGAAACAATTTTATATATTTTTGGGTTAAACAACTCATTTATTTCGGTGTCCAACACACTCAAAGCACGCACCCCGGCCTGATGGAAGCCAAACGCACCTTGTGAGGTGGCTGTAAGCCAAAACGCACCTTAGTCCACCTTATTAATCCAAAGCAACCTACGGCGCATAACAACCAAATCAGCCCCACTTGGGGGGCTGACCCCCCGAACCAAACCACCCCTAGCGCTGGCCAACAATCAAACCGACGCACGCCTAGCTGCTAAACCTAACCAACACATCCTATAGTGGCGGTTGACAGCCAAACAAACAAACAAACACCCCTTGGTGTTAAACCCACACGAACACCCCTTTTGTTGTTCTTCGCACGAACCAAACCAACCCGGCTGTTTTACAGCCCAACCAACGCACCCTCGTCGGCTGTGGTCCCAAACCCGACCACACCCTTTTGTTAAACAAACCCAACCCGGCTGTCCCACAGCCCGACCCAACTCACCCTCGTCTGTGACCATACGAACGCACCCTTGCGTTGGTGCAAAACCAAACCCGACAGCCCAAACCCTCCGGCTGTTATAAACCCGAAACAAACACCACTCCTTCGTCGGTGGTGTCTTACCACCGAAACCAATCACCCCTAAACACCCCCCGGCTGGTCCCCGGCTGTCCCACAGCCTAAACCCGACGCCACACCCCTCCCTCCCCCGGCTGTGTTCAACAGCCGACCCGAACAACCACACCCGGTGTGGTGTTTACTTTGTACAACTGAACGCACCCGTGATGTATGTTGTGGTGGTGGTGCGTGGTAGGTGATGATATTGGTGGTGGTGGCCGGCTGCGGCTGTGATGGTGATGATGCGATGTTGATGATGATGATGGTGAGGATGGTACTATGATAACGATGATGATGGTGAGGATGGTACTATGATGACGATGATGATGGTGGTGTTATAGTGGATGTGGGGGTGGTGGTGTTGGCTGCGGTGGGACAGCAGCCGGAGAGGAGGGGCGAGTGAGGGAGAGTGGTAGTGGGGATCGAGTAGATCCACTCATGGGGATCACCTTTGGTATTCGCCGGAAAAACCCCGCCGGAAAAGTTTTCCGGCGGCGGCGCTACAGTGGCCGGCGGTGGGGAGGCCCGCCGGAGAAGAAGGTGGGGAGGGAGTGTATTATTAAGTTGTGTGTGTAATGTGAGAGTGAAATGAAAAAAAGATGTATAAGTATATATATATATATATTTAAAATGAAAAGTTATAATAGTTGGGGGGTTAAAAGTGTAACATTTTTATTATACTTTTATAAATATCGGTTCGGGACTCATTTGAGCGACTTAACGACCGAGTTCATTCTCGAAACTTCGCATGTTTTTATAATCATTTTCTGATAAAAATGAGTATTTATTTGATAATATTTCAGAAATATTTTATAACATTAAATAAAATATCTGTTATTCATTTTGTGAACCGGTTTCGCTCCGTCCGAAATAAAAATGGATTTCAACTCGAATAGTCGCGTTTTCAAAAACGCTTAGAAATGATGAATAATTTATTTAATATTTTTATTAAATAAATACTGATAACTAAAAACGAATTTAATTGTTTTTGTGTGTCCGCGTTGTATATTGATCGAATAATGTTTGCGGTGCTGTTTTAGCCCTTTTCGGCTCGTTTCCAGGTCTCGGGCAAAACTAAAAAGTTGTCAGGAATGTCATTCCACATCAAATTGCTTTAGAGTCCGAGTCGTGAAAACGTGATTTAGATGATCGTTCTTATAAGTCAAGCCAGACCCTAAAAAGTCAAAGATTGACATCGTCATTCTAAATTCGAAAATTCTCGGATGTTACAGTACCTACCCCTTAAAGAAATCTCGTCCCGAGATTAAATTTGTGTTATCCGATTGTGTGACCGAGAAAAGGTTTAAAATCTGATAAACCGTTTCTAAGCAAGACGATGATAGCTTTCTTCAGCAAGATTAGATGTTTCGACACTTCTCAACATACCAAAAATTTGGCTAAAGTTGACCAAGGTTATATAATCCATCAAGGTAGTATTTTTGAAAAATATCGTCACATGTTTTTTGATTGATAATACACCACTGAGTATCGTTCTACTCTGAACATCCCGCTTACTCAGACACTATTATTGGTGCTTTGCCCGCATGCTTTCGCGAGTCAACGGTCGATCACGTGTTCGTTAATCGTTTCGAGCATCGTAAAAATTTACGACATGTCTCGCTATTATTCTTATGATCATAAAATATCATTTTATGAGCCGTGTCATCTTTGTTCCTCAACCTTGGTCATAGCTCGCGTTTAATTAACAAGATATTTATAAGATATTTATTAGATATTTATAAGATATTTATTAGATATTTATCTAAAATATCTTTTAGATATTTTCCTTTAACTTAACCCTAGTTAACTTAACTAGAGTTTCTTAACCTTAGTTAAACCCTATATAAAGGCTTAACTAGTAAGAAAAACATACAAAACACATTCCTAAGGTGTAAAACACAAAAATAAACTCCCCCATTTCTCTTTATACATTCACCCAAACCGGTGCTACTCTCACTCAAGCACGCTCAACTGCCAGCTCTTGGCAGTACTAGGATGTATCGCGACCTAAGTCTTCTTACTAGTGGCCCGAAATGGATAGTCCAACTATCTGTTTCGTCGATAGGTGTTTATCTCGTTTAAGGGGAGTTGCATTACTTATTGGATAAAGTTGTATCAGTCGGGACCGCTCCAGGACCCAACAGTAGCGACCATAACGTCAATACTTATAACAAATGGTGACGGGATATTGCACTCAGTCTGTTAGCTCCACAGACAGTTCGTGATTGCAAAGACTTGCAATGTCATAAGTAATAACTTAAGAATGAGATAAGGTAGCTCCAAATGAGGCCTTAAGATTTATGCGGAGTGGCAAGACACTATTGTGCTTCCAAACCTTTTTAACGGATTCTGATGATTATCGATTTCAGGTTTATACTCGTGTCATATCGGATACCATTAAGCCCACTCATTTATAATTTCTTATT
Organism: Tanacetum coccineum; assembly: GCA_026074375.1. Taxonomy (NCBI): domain Eukaryota; kingdom Viridiplantae; phylum Streptophyta; class Magnoliopsida; order Asterales; family Asteraceae; genus Tanacetum; species Tanacetum coccineum. The sequence goes on along the minus strand of BQNB010039260.1, from coordinate 21,762 downwards.
TACATAAAGAAGCGTCCAAATTTATGTAAGTAAGAAATGATAAACTTATAGTTCGGTGATTTATAATTTATTTATTTAAATGAAGAGGCGTCCCAATCCTTTTAAATAAACAGATTATAAATCATCCTACTTAATAATTCCCGGTGCAATACGCGTACTCTCATAACCTTCAAGGTAGTTGACATGACGATGCATGTGTTCTACTGAGTATTGGACGAGTGATTTAAAACTCGTCTTTAGAAGCTGGGAGTAAAAACTGCCAGGCGAGATCAAATAAAGTTCAAGATAATTAATGAGTACTCGGTTAGAGTAAATAAGGTAAAGATCTCTATAAACAAATCAGTATAGTGATTACCATATCGATCCTCCTATTACAAGTCCCGCCTATACAAGACTTGCAATACTTAGATTCATACACAATTCCATGTAAACAGAATTATAACGGCCTTCGCGTAATACGATATTATATAAAGTTATGAAGAAAAATAATATTCTTAGAGACCATTGTTTAACTTACAATGTCTGAGAACAAAATGAGACCATTGTGCAACTCACAATGTCTGACATATAATTGAGACCATTGTGCAACTCACAATGTCTTAAGAAACGCTCCGGTATTTATATAAATAACTCTTATATAAATAATCGTACGATATACGCGAAAGGAAAGCAAGCATATATATATCATATATATGTATGCCACGTAAGCACTCAATGCAGCACGTAATGAAAGCACATAAGCAAGTAGCGTGTATGCACTTTGAAAATGTTTGTTGTGATGCAATTATTTGTGAAAACGGTTATAGTCTAGGGTAAAATATGCAACCTAGTTCTCTATAACCATTGCTCTGATACCAATCTGTAACACCCCCAAAAATCACTTACAACGCAGCGGAATACCAAATGGGGTGTTACTTCGTAATACACAGCAATAGATACAAGAGAACGACCTCTAGGTGTCGTTTGAATAATAACATTTGTTGATTCAATAAAAATCTGAATTTAATAATACATTTGTCCCATAATTTGCATCACAATGAAAAGCTTGAATGTAAAGACTCCAATGCACATCAAATAGTCCAAGCATCTAATTCACCTGAGAAAAACATGCTTAAAAGTGTCAACATTAAAGTTGGTGAGTTCATAGATTAGTTTAAATATAAATGTAATCCACTGTATATCACAGTACTATGTAAAAATCCCAAAGATTTATAAAGAATGCATAACACATTTTATGTCATCAAAAGTACCAATCTTATCCCAAAGATTTATAAAGAATGCATAACACATTTTATGAACAAAATTGAGTCACTATATAAATTCCGTGACATTTCCCGCACTATATAAATTCCGTGCCCGCACTATACAAATTTCGTGCCATGTTGGGGAGGCCCGAAGGTCCCAACGATATAATCCGACATGTTATAACGTTCGTTCCCAGTGATTGCTTCATAAACATTCGCGCTCACCCCTCCAAGTGGATTTACAGTTCATGACGCTGTGGACGTAGACTTGTATGTACCCTAATTTGGGCAGGATACAAAAATAATGCTTATATGTACCCTCCGTCTACCGGGTCCCTCCAAGACAACCGGGGCTGTAATGTATACATATCTGTTCATCGCCTAAGCTAATCTGTAATCATTTCAAATGTAAAGTATGCATTTGTGACCAAAAATGAAGTCAAATAATGTATCCCATAGCGAACTATGCAAATAAGTATGTAAACCAATTCGTAAACAATCCTGTAAATGCATTTGTAAACAAGCATGTATCCCCCTCGCGGGTTATAAAACATTCAAAAGATTGAAAAGCGAGGCTATGAACTCACATTGATTAAAGACCACGATCAATTAATCCAATTAAATCACAACTGAATCTGCAACGATCTCGACTACGACCTATAATTATGTCGTTCGATTATAATACACGTATTAAATACGATCAACGATGCGTACATCGTTACCACGAAATCATACATATTTTTATATGTATGCAGTCATATATACATGTGATGAGAAATCCACTTGCGCGTCTTTAAACCTTAACCCTTAGTATATTTTATGAATATATACTATTTTCTGTCCAATATAACTTATCTCTAATATCTAAAGCTGATAAGCCTCGCGGCAAAGTAAAATGCCATTACGAACAACTTTCGTGTTTCGCCGGAAGGCTGAAACGGACTCGAAAGTGATCAAATCATTTAATTAATAAATCTGTCATTTTTAATATTTATTAAAAATAACCTATTTTATAACTAAAGTGTATATTCTGATTTCGATCCAGTTTCTTCGTTATTGGGAGTTAAAAGTCCCGTTTTATGTCTAAACGTCCGTCAAAATATAATTTGTTATATTTTGTAAACCAAAGTCTAACTTATCAAAGTCTCGAATTCCGAATCCCACATTCTATTTTCTGTTTTATATTATCCGTTTCATAAAGGCACTAAAGTCTATTTTTAGTCCAAGTCTCGTCTCAAATGTGTCTAATATCACTTATACATTATTATCAGTCTCGTTTTAATATTTATTTTATTTTTTTACTTAGACCGCGCAATTTAACATTTTTCATCACATTATATATATATCGATTAAATGAAACAATTTAATATATTTTTGCGTTAAACAACTCACTTTATTTCGGTGTCAACACACTCAAACGCACGCACCCCGGCTGATGGACAGCCAAACGCACCCTTGTGCGTGGCTGTTAAGCCAAACGCACCCTTAGTCCACCTTATTACAACCAAACGCACCCTACGGCGCATAAACAAACCAAACAGCCCCACTTGGGGTGGCTGCCACCCGAACCAAACCACCCCTAGGCTGCCAACATCAAACCGACGAACACGCCTAGCTGCTAAACCTAACCAACACATCCTATAGTGGCGGTTGACAGCCAAACAAACAAACAAACACCCCTTGGTGTTAAACCCACACGAACACCCCTTTTGTTGTTCTTCGCACGAACCAAACCAACCCGGCTGTTTTACAGCCCAACCAACGCACCCTCGTCGGCTGTGGTCCCAAACCCGACCACACCCTTTTGTTAAACAAACCCAACAACCCAACCCGACATCCCTTGGTTGTTATAACCTTAACCCGAACCAAACCCAACGCCCTTTTGTGGTGTTATAACACAAACCACACGCACCCTTCTTGTTTTTACCCGGACCCAAACGCACCCTGTCGATGGGGAGATCCACCACGAACAACCACACCCCTTAGTGGGTTTTATGATAAACCGTACGCACCCTTGGTGGTGCGACGGTTGTGGAGACGAGGTGAGGGGGTGGTGGTGGCTATGATGATGATATGGTAGAGTGGTGGGTGGCCGGCTGTGGTTGACGGAATAAAGGGGCCGCGGCGCGTGGAGGCGCGTGTATATGGGGATCGGGTAGATCGTTAGGTGGGGAGTAATTTTGGTGTTCGCCGGATATGTCCGCCGGAAAAGTTTTCCGGCGGCGGCGGTGGGTGCCGGCGGTGGTGGGGTTCGCCGGAGAAGAAGGTGGGAGGAGAGAGTGTTATAAGTTTGTGTGTGTGAGTAAAAGATGGAAATGAAAATTTGTTATATGTTTATGACAGCAGCCGGAGAGGAGGGGCGAGTGAGGGAGAGTGGTAGTGGGGATCGAGTAGATTCCACTCATGGGGATCACTTTGGTATTCGCCGGAAAAACCCGCGGAAAAGTTTTCGCTGGCGGCGCTACAGTGGCGGCGGGTGGCGGAGGCCAGCGGAGAAGAGGTAGTGGAGGGTGTGGTATTATTAAGTTGTGTGTGTAATATGAGAGTGAAAAATGAAAAAAAGATGTATAAGTATATATATATATATATTTAAAATGAAAAGTTATAATAGTTGGGGGGTTAAAAGTGTAACATTTTTATTATACTTTTATAAATATCGGTTCGGGACTCATTTGAGCGACTTAACGACCGATTCAATTCTCGAAACTTGCGCCATTGTTTTTATAATCATTTTTCTGATAAAAATGAGTATTTATTTGATATATTTCAGAAATATTTTATAACATTAAATAAAATATCTGTTATTCATTTTGTGAACCGGTTTCGCTCCGTCCGAAATAAAAATGGATTTCAACTCGAATAGTCGCGTTTTCAAAAACGCTTAGAAATGATGAATAATTTATTTAATATTTTTATTAAATAAATACTGATAACTAAAAACGAATTTAATTGTTTTTGTGTGTCCGCGTTGTATATTGTGAATAATGTTTGCGGGTGCTGTTTCAGCCTTTTCGGCCCGCTCCCTTGTTTCCAGGTCTCGGCAAACTAAAAGTTGTCAGGAATGTCATTCCACATCAAATTGCTTTAGAGCGAGTCGTGATAAACGTGATTTAGTATGATCGTTCTTATAATTCAAGCCAGACCCTAAAAAGTCAAAAGTTTGACATCGTCTCTAAAATGCGAAAATTATGGATGTTACAGTACCTACCCCTTAAAGAAATTCTCTGTCCGAGATTAAAATTCAGTGTTATCCGACTTGTGTGTACCGAGGAAAAGGTTTAAAATCTGATAAAACCGTTTCTAAGCAAGACGATGACAGCTTTATTCAGCAAGATTAGATGGTTCGACACTTTCAAACATACCAAAAGTTTGGCTAAGTTGACAGGATATATAATCCATCAAGTAGATTTTTAGAAAAATATCGTCACAAGTTTTATGTTTGTATAACACCACTGGTATCGTTCTCACTCGAACATCCCGCTTACTCAGACCATAATATTGTCTGCTTTGCCCGCATGCTTTCGCGAGTCAACGGTCGATCACGTGTTCGTTAATCGTTTCGAGCATCGTAAAAATTTACGACATGTCTCGCTATTATTTTATGAATCATAAAATATCATTTTATGAGCGTGTCATCTTTGTTCTCAACGTTGGTCATAGCTTCGCGTTTAATTAAACAAGATATGTATAAGATATGTATTAGATATTTATTTGTTATTTAATCTAAATATTTTTAGATATTTTCTTTAACTTAACCTAGTTACTTAACTAGAGTTTCTTAACCTTAGTTAAACCTTATATAAAGGCTTAACTAGTAAGAAAAACATACAAAACACATTCCTAAGGTGTAAAACACAAAAGAAAACTCTCTCATTTCTCTCTATACATTCACCCCAAACCGATGCTACTCTCACTCAAGCATGCTCAACTGCTAGTTCTTGGCGTAAAGGGATGTATCGCGACCTAATAGTTCTTCCTACTAGTGGCCCGAAATGAATAGTCCAACTATCTGTTTCGTCGATAGGTGTTTATCTCGTTTAAGGGGAGTTGCATTACTTATTTTGTTAAAATGTTGTATCAGTCGGGACCGCTCCAGGAAACCAACAGTAGCGACCATAACGTCAATACTTATAACAAATGGTGACGGGATATTGATATCTGTATGTTAGCTCCACAGACCGTGCGTGATGGCAAGACTTGCAATGTCTATAAGTAATAATTGTAAATGAGATAAGGTAGCTCAAATGAGGCATAGATATTATGAGGAGTGGCAAGACACTATTGTGCTTCCAAACCTTTTTAAAACGGATTCTGATGATTATCGATTTTAGTTCATACTCGTTTCATATCGGATACCATTAAGCCCACTCATTTTATAATTCTTACTTACATAAAGAGCGTCCAAAATTTATGTAAGTAAGAAATGATAAACTTATGGTTCGGGGATTTTTATAATTTAATTTATTTAAGTAAGAGGCGTCCCAATCCTTTTAAATAAACAGATTATAAATCATCCTACTTAATAATTTCCGGTGCAATACGCGTACTCTCATAACGGTTGACATGACGATGCATGTGTTCTACCGAGTATGGGACGAGTGATTTAAAACTCGTCTTTAGAAGCTGGAAGTAAAAACTGCCAGGCGAGATCAAATAAAGTTCAAGATAATTAATGAGTACTCGGTTAGAGTAAATATGGTTAAAGATTCTCTAATAAACAAATCTAGTATTGTGATGGGAGAACTTCATATCGATCCTCCTATTACATAGTCCCGCCATATACATGACTTGCATACTTAGATTCATTACACTATTCCATATAACAGGAATTATAACGGCCTTCGGTAATACATATTATATAAAGTTATGGAAGAAAAAAATATTCTTAGAGACCTATTGTTTATCTTACAATGTCTGAGAACAAAAGAGCCATTGTGCGAACTCACAATGTTCTGGACATATATTGAGACCATTGTGAATACTCTCATGTCTTAAGGAAAGCTCCGGTATTTTTATAAATAACTCTTATATAAATTTCGTACGATATACGCGAAGGAAAGAAGCATATATTTATATCTATTATATATGTATGCCACGTAAGATTCATGCAGCACGTATGAAGAATAAGCAGTAGCGTGTATGCACTTTGAAATTGTTTGTTTGTGATGCAATTAATTTGTGAAAAACGGTATAGTCTAGGGTAAAAATGCAACCTAGTTCTCTATAACATGCTCTGATACCATCTGTAACACACCCCAAAAATCATTTACTGCGCAGCGGAATACCAAATGGGTGTTACTTGTAATACACAAGCATTAGATACAAGAGAACTGACACTAGGTGTCGTTTGAATAATTAACATTTGTTTAATTCAATAAAAATCCGAATTTAATAATAATTTGTCCCATATTTTGCATCACATGAATAGCTTGAATGTTAAGACTCCAATTGCACATCAATAGTATCAAGCATTAATTCACCTGAGAAAAACATGCTTACAAGTGTCAACTATTATGTTGGTGAGTTCATAGATTAGTTTAATTATGAATGTTATCCACTGTATTATCACGGTTACTATGTAAAATCCCAAAAAGATTTATAAAGAATGCATGACAAATGTAATGTCACCAAAATGTTCCAAGTATGTATGTGTCGGGGGGCCCTGTAATCCCCAACAATGATCCGACATGTTATGACGTTCGTTTACCTGGTGGTAGTTAATCACCCGAACGGGGATTGTCAATCCCGAATAGATCTATAATTACGTCTTACCAAGTGATCGCTAATCAACCGTACAGGGTTCCTACTTCCGTTAGATCTATTTCATAACATTCGCGGCTCACCCTCCAGTGATTTACAGTTCATGACGCGTGACGTGGCGACTTGTATGTACCTAATTTGGGAAGGTCTACAAAAATAATGCGTAATGTACCCTCCCGTTACCGGTTGTCCCCTCCAAAGAACACCGGGCAGTAATGTATAAATATCAGTTCAATCAGCCTAAGCTAATCCGAAATCATTTCAAATGTAAAGTATGCATTTGTGACCAAAAATGAAGTCAAATAATGTATTCCATAGCAAACTATGCAAATAAATTATGTAAACCAATTTGTAAACTAAGCCCTGTAAATGCATTTAGTTAAACAAAGCATGTATCCCCCTCGCGGGTTATAAAACATTCAAAAGATTGAAAAGCGAGGTTATGAACTCACATTGATTTAAAGACCACGATCAATTAATCCAATTAAATCACAACTGAATCTGCAACGATCTCGACTACGACCTATAATTATGTCGTTTGATTATAATACACGTATTAAATACGTCAACGGATGCGTCATCTGTTACCGAAATCATACATATTTTTATATATATGCAATCATATATACATGTGATGAGAATTCCACTTGCGCGTCTTTTTAAACCTTAACCTTAGTTTATTTTATGAATAATACTATTTTCTGTCCAATATAACTTTTCTCCAAATATCTAATTGATGACAAAGCCTCGCGGCAAAGTAAAACGTCATTACGAACAACTTTCGTGTTTCGCCGGAAGGCTGAAACGGACTCGAAATGTGATCCAAATATTTAATTAATAAATCTGTCATTTTTAATATTTATAAAAAATAACCTATTTTATAACTAAAGTGTATATTCTGATTTCGATCCAGTTTCTTCGTTATTGGGAGTTAGAAGTCCCGTTTTATGTCTAAACGTCCGTCAAAATATAAATCGTTATATTTTGTAAACCAAAGTCTAACTTATCAAAGTCTCGAATTCCGAATCCCACATTCTATTTTCTGTTTTATATTATCTGTTTCATAAAGGCACTAAAGTCTATTTTTAGTCCAAGTCTCGTCTCAAATGTGTCTAATATCACTTATACATTATTATCAGTCTCGTTTTAATATTTATTTTATTTTTTTACTTAGACCGCGCAATTTAACATTTTTCATCACATTATATATATATCGATTAAATGAAACAATTTAATATATTTTTGCGTTAAACAACTCACTTTATTTCGGTGTCAACACACTCAAACGCACGCACCCCGGCTGATGGACAGCCAAACGCACCCTTGTGCGTGGCTGTTAAGCCAAACGCACCCTTAGTCCACCTTATTACAACCAAACGCACCCTATGGCGCATAAACAAACCAAACAGCCCCACTTGGGGTGGCTGCCACCCGAACCAAACCACCCCTAGGCTGCCAACATCAAACCGACGAACACGCCTAGCTGCTAAACCTAACCAACACATCCTATAGTGGCGGTTGACAGCCAAACAAACAAACAAACACCCCTTGGTGTTAAACCCACACGAACACCCCTTTTGTTGTTCTTCGCACGAACCAAACCAACCCGGCTGTTACCCGAACACGCCCTAGGTGGGGCTGTCAAACCCGACAACCCGACCCGCTGTTCAAACAGCCCGAACCAACAGCCCCCGACTGTCCTGAGCCTAGCCCGACCTAAACCCACAACCAAACACCCCCCCTAGCTGCTAACCCCAGCCCGACAGCCCCTCGGCTGTCCCGGCTGTCCCCGAGCCTAAACCAACAAACAAACACCCCTTGTGTTTATAACCCTACACAAACACGCCCTCTGCGGCTGTTTTCAACACAAACCCAACCCGGCTGTCCCACAGCCTAAACCCGACGCCACACCCCTCCCTCCCCCGGCTGTGTTCAACAGCCGACCCGAACAAACACACCCGGTGTGGTGTTTACTTTATACAACTGAACGCACCCGTGATGTATGTTGTGGTGGTGGTGCGTGGTAGGTGATGATATTGGTGGTGGTGGCCGGCTGCGGCTGTGATGGTGATGATGCGATGTTGATGATGATGATGGTGAGGATGGTACTATGATAACGATGATGATGGTGGTGTTATAGTGGATGTGGGGCTGTCGTGGGTGGCTGCCGGAGAGGGGTGGGTGGCGCGTGGAGGAGCGAGTGAGGGAGAGTGAGTATGATGAGTGGGTAGATCCGGGGATGAGAATCGTTTTATGTTTGGACCGGAAAACCCGCCGGAAAAGTTTTCCGGCGGCGGCGTGGTGGCGGCGGCCGGATTCCGGCGGCGGTGCCGGTGGCCGGAAATAATGGAGGGAGAGAGAGCATTTTAGAGTGTGTGTGTGTTTTGTTGTATGTAAAATGAAATTTTTGTTATATAACTTTATATATATACAAAAGTTATAATTTGAAATGAAAAATAGATATTAGTATAGGGTCTAAATTGTAACTATTTAACGTAGTTTTTATAACTTTCGGTCCGGGACTCATTTGAGCGACTTAACGGATGATTCAACTCTCGAAACTTGCGCCATTGTTTTCCGAATCATTTTTCTGATAAAAATGAGTATTTACTTGATAATGTTTCATAAATATTTTATAATATTTAATAAAATATCTGTTGTTCATTTTGTGAACCGGTTTCGTTTCGTCCGAAATAAAAATGGATTTCAACTCGAATAGTCGCGTTTTCTAAAACGCTTTTAATTAAAAATGATGAATAATTTATTTAATATTTTTATTAAATAAATACTGATAACTAAAAACAAATTTAATTGTTTTTGTGTGTCCGCGTTGTATATTGTTCGAATAATGTTTGCGGTGCTGTTTTAGCCCTTTTCGGCTCGTTTCCAGGTCTCGGGCAAAACTGAAAAGTTGTCAGGAATGTCGTTTCACATCGAATTGCTTTAGAGTCCGAGTCGTGAAAACGTGATTTAGATGATCGTTCTTATAAGTCAAGCCAGACCCTAAAAGTCAAAGATTGACATCGTCATTCTAAATTCGAAAATTCTCGGATGTTACAGAGATCACATTTTAATTGTTCAAATACGAATACTATAAGAATTATGAGTTTTCAATATATGATTTCTTCTATTTTTTGGTGTGTTTTCGTTACCATGAGCGGCTAAGCACTTAATGTGCTGGCCTAGTTATGTAATTACTGTTGTTATGATTGTTTCATATTAGATTATGGTTTTGTTAGATATTCCATGACTATCGTGTAACCTTGGGTTTTGGTAATACAGGTGGTTTGGACTGGCTTGCCCCATTATTAGATTAATTAGTCAATATGGGATCTAACGGGTTCTAGAGAGGATCGCTAACTCCTTACCAAGTGTAGGAACTAACCAGTCACCGCACTTATCACTCGATATAGTTAAAAATCATAGGAACTCTTTCAGAGGGGGTTAATAACCTGTATAGGTTATTAGATAAGTTTTGGGAATAGTTGGGACTAATCACTGCAACCTGGATAACCTACCTCCCAAATGATTTAGGACTGATTCGGAATCGCATGGAGTATAGAATAGACTACATATGCATATTCAAGTCTGTTGACCTTAGAAATCACTAATGAAACCATAGTTTAACATTGCACATGCAAACATTTTCATAACAGTAGTAATGAAGTAACTAGGTTAGCACGTTTTCTCCCTTGATATCTCTAACTATTTTAATTTCTAGTTATTTATTTTATTGTTCATTCAAATTTAATTTAAATCAATTCAAAAACCATTTTTAAATGTGACATTTCAAATTAAAACTAATTACAACTTAGCTCTTGGGACGACCTCGAATTTACCATTCTGTACTACCCACGATCGGATTCTTTGCCCGTTAGTGCGTTGTCAAGTAGATCGAGTTTTATAAATCTAAAACTTGATAAATAAATATTTTAAAAGAAAATACGCATCACTAGGAGAGGAGCTTAAGGGTCTTATAATCTAGCTTAATTCTCAAAGTTTAGAGCTTTTACAGTGTTTATAAAGCTACTTAATATATAAAGCTTTCAACTTTATTAAATAACTAGTGGAGTAAAATCTAATAAAGAAGTAAACTTTATTATTTTATTTGTTTATAAGATCGGGTGGTTTAGTTCGTCTCCATTTTGTCAAACGGGTTCTACTTTCTTACCTTTTTCAATCCATAGTAGTTTTAATTTAATAATTAGTTTAGAAAAATATGTTTACGATAATGATTGTTAATTTGATTGATGCTAACTTAGTAGTCATGATTAGTGAGTAGAATGTTAATACAAATAATGTCTAAAAACATCATTTATATTTTTCGACATCTCAACGTTTTGATAATAACAAAATATAAAAACGTTTATGATAAAAATAATGTTTATCATAAACGTTTTTATATTTTGTTATCACTTAAGGTATGGATAAACAAAATCATTAAGCGTGATTAGTGATCATGAAAATATGTTTTTCTTGATCACTAATCATGTTTAATGATTTTGTTTATCCATACCTTTAGTGATTAGTAATCTTAGAAATGGAATTTTACTATTAATAATTTGTAAACGTTTATTTTTATCGTAAATGTTTTCACATTTTGTTATTATAAAAATGTTGAGAGGTCAAAAAATAAAAATAACGTTTTTAGACATTATTTGTATTAACAATCTCCCCCTTTTTGATGATGACAAAATATAAACTCATTTTATAAAAATAAAGGGTTTCACCAGTTTCCCTGCTGCATCATGAACCAACAAAAATGGCTCCTTGATCTTGATTTCATCGCCTCCCTCTGCTAACTGTCCCAAACTTATTATGTTGCTACATAAGTCTGGAATGTAGTAGACTTCATCAAGCTTCCGATATTCACCATTCTTACATTGAAACACGATTGAGCCTTTTCCTTCGATCCTTACCTTTGATTCGTTCCCAAACTTCACGGAACCCTGAACTGTTTCGTTCAGATCACGAAACATATCTTTATCACCAGTCATGTGATTACTGGCTCCTGTGTCAAGATACCAAATACTTGATTGCCTCACCTTATCTCCTCGTGTTCTCAGTTCTGGGAATACATTTTCTTCATTTAAGAACACTTTACCAACCTCTCCACCATTGTCAAACGATGCTAACAGAAGTACTGGCTCATTGTCATCTTGTTCTCGAATCAAGTTGTTCTCATGGCTTCTTTCACGTCTTGGGTTTGTGCACTCCGCTGCATAGTGACCATATTCCTGACAGTTGTAGCATTGAACCCTGCTCTTATCTTGATTATTTGAAGTGCCACGCCCTCCATCTTTATGGTAGTGTGATCCTCCTCTTCTACGAGTCCCACAACCACCATTACTTCTACCTCTTCCTCTGCCTCGTCTACGTAAGCCTCCAAACCCTCCTCAATTCGATTTAGATTTAGAGTTTCCTCTGTCTTCTTCTTGTTTCTTTCTGACCATTCTTGATAAGTCAAGAGGAGCCTTCTATCTTCATTATCGCCATTCCCCTTCATTCTTTCTTCGTGAGCCTTCAATCTTCCGATCACTTCTTCCACTGTCATTGTGTCCAAGTCCTCAAATTGCTCAAGAGTTGAGGCAATCTGAAGAAACTTAGATGGTACTGTCCTAAGTAGCTCCTTCACCACGTAGGCTTCATCCACCGTATCCCCCAAGGTACGCATGGTACTGGGAATGTTGCTTACTTTCACAGCGAACTCATCCACTCCTTCAGATTCTTTCATGTTCAGCGATTCAAACTCAGCCTTTACGGTTTAAATCCTTGTCGTCTTCACTTTATCTGCCCCTATGAACATCGTTTTTAAAGCCTCCTAAACTTCTTTAGCTATTTTCTTCTCAGCTAATGATAAAAGCAAGTCTTCTGGTATCCCTTGATAGATGGCCGCCAATGCCATCTTATCCTTCTTCACCTCCACAACGGTGTTTGATGTTTTGGGCTCCACTGCATCCCAAACTCCTTGGGCTTGCATGAATACGCGCATCTTGATCGCCTAAGTTGCATAATTGTTTCTTGTTAGCATCATATAGTGGAGTGTAAGTTGACCATCTTTTTCGCCATTGCCATTGCTTCCTGCCATCTCTTCACGAGATTAATATTAGGGCATGCACCAGGTTGAGCTCTAATACCACAATGTTGGTTTTGACGGGCTCTTCACGAGATTTCTACAAACAAATGACAAGAAAGATTCACAGAGAACACAATTGAGGCAAAGGTTTTATATGTTATTCAATTGGAGAGAGATAATAACAATGTACACAATGCCTGGGGATTTAAACAAAAGAAATTGCAGAAAAATAGGAACTACCCACTACTTCCTAAAGACCAGGTATCACAACTGTCACGTAGCCTTGATTTATTCTTCCTACTTAAAATAGACGTGCAATCAAAATTAAATAAAACTTCTGAATTATTTTAACACAGTCTTCAGACCCATACACGTTTAAAAGTATATTATTTTATACTTTCATAACTCCCTTTCTTTCAACATCAGTGTTGTGTCCCCTGAGGCGCAAATTCATTTGCTAAAAAAACGTATCCCGCTGAAAGACATTAGCCCTCTGAAACAACTTCAATACCAGCTGAACGAGTTTAGCCATTAGCACTCCCATTCAAGCATCTCATAGCCGTTCAGGTTTAACCTGAAAAATAATTCGGCATCCCCAGAGTAACCCGTTTAAGCTCAGTCCCATCAACTACACTTTCTGAGTCAATTGTCATCTGACCCGTACCCACTGATATTCCTTATCAGTCCTTTTACTTAGCTAACCCATACTGATTATTCAAATCAGCAACCCATTTTACAATTTTGGTTCGTTAAGCCATTGAGTTACCTATTTTTATATCAGCTTTAACTGAACAAACACATAAACCAATTTTCAGCTTCTTTTGAACCATTCTAATCTCAGTCATCCATGGAATAAACTCATTTGAGGTTAGTGAGTATGTCACAGTTTCTAGGCTCACGGGTTCAGGGACCTTTTAAGTTTAGGGACTTCATGAGTTTTCATGACTTGCTCAGTGTATTGTTTATTTTGGATTCAGAGAGGTGAGGGGTTTATGGTTTGTTTACTTCCTAATGAACACAACAGTCACCCTGAAGTACCACAACCACATTTTTCGATCCCACTGATTTTATAATCAGTTCCAAAACAATCAACAATCTTTTAAAACTGAAGAAACCAATAAGCTCGAATCAGTTCCATAACACCTCACATCTATAACAACCAGTTTCAACAACAAACAACCCTTTTACCCATATCAACAATCTGCCTTTAGCAACAAACAATACGCCGTCCTCATCAACTGAATTTTTTATCAGTTTCATCTCCCAAAACAATCATTCAAAATATCACTTCAGTTTTATTTTAACTGATTAAACCCATACGACCAAGAAACCCATTCAGTCCTCGGTATGTACTGGAAAAACACAACAAACTTCAACAAGTTTTTCGTATTCAAGGATTTTGCACCGTGCATCTTCTGTATAATTAGCCAAATCACAACCTGAACACAGGAACATCTATTCAGCCAAAATAAAGAATACTAATTTTGGGATGGAGTATAACATTGACACGTAAAGTATATATTACTGTAGTTTAATGTTGATTCTCTGACCTGTGGCAATAATGGGAGGACTGCAAGAATGTCGACTAGAAAGTAAGAGGACATGTATCTCTTGGCAATCTCCCACGCATCCTCAACGAAAACACCCCTATCAAAGTACTAGGGTTTCCTAGTATTTTGGTTACTTTAGTAGTGGTCGGAGTGGGTCCCTTGTCGGGCAAGGGTCTACGTATAATCGTGTTTGCAGACGCGAGTGTTCTTCCGCGGTCAGTATTTGTCCGCGGAGGCGCACGGGTGCGGCTGAGTAGATACTCGCGTGCGTCTTTGAAATATCCGGAGCATGACCCTTGTCAGGCCTAGCAGTCCGGCTATTTGCAGTATTGGGCCTGGGCCCATATACGTATATTATGAACTAAGCCCAGTAAGCTTGGTGCCCATACTATACGTTATCAGTGATTCTATAGATCGTTTTAAGATTTTAATCACTCCAGAACCATGTTCAATGCTTTTTCGGAACATATTGGAAACTGAACCTAGGGCTGTTTTAAATCTCCGTGGAGAACCCCCATTGCTGCTTTTCTCTAATTTCCAATCCTCAAAGCTGTTCAGATCATATGTAGGTAAGTGTATCAGAATATATGATATACAACATAGGTGCTAATAAAATTAAAAGCTTGTTTTTTAGTGATGGATCATATATTCTCACGTCTCAACCAGTTATGCACAAACAAGTTTTTGGATCCACTAAAATCAATATTTTTTTATCTTCAACACTAGAAAACAGTTATAAAAAAAGTATCTCTTGATATGTACTTACATATCCTTGCTTCCATACATTAAAAACTAAATAAACTACAAATTTGAAAAAACTGTGTAAAAGAAAGCTAACCTCACAAACTTGTCGCGAGGAGTCATAGCAATAAATTGCGTGTAAATAGAGTTCAAAATGCAGCATCAACCTCTAAAGTTTGGCTATAAAGGGGACGCCTTAAACCCAAAAAGTAAAAAAAAATTCCTTACAAAGCTGAAGGCGAACCACTGGAAATACACATAAACGAAAAACCAATTACTCCGATGACAATAATTATGCATTAAAAGTTGGTTAAATTACACAAAAGTAAACCCTCGTTTATGCGACATATCTTCTAACTTCTAATGAATAAGTATTTAATAGAGAAGGTTTATACAAAAATGTCAGGATGGCAGAGTGGTTAAGGCGCTAGGCTCAGCACCTAGTCTTCGAGAGAGGGTGCGTGTTCGAATCCCACTCCTGGTGTTTTTTTTTTATTATTTCTTTTTTTACCATTGATAAAAATTACATTTTTTCTACTTAACATTTCTTTAATGTCTATTTATATATGTCAATTTTGTTTCATTCATTAAAGCTTCCGTATGATACAATCATAAATAAAAAAAGGTTAATTGTTTCAATATTAACAACTTTAATCACGAGAATATAACTTTTGATTAGGAAGTTTGTTGGTCATTAACTCAATATATTGATAAGGTTAAAAGACTATTCAAAATCACAAGCACATTGTAATTAGTACTCCTATAAATCTATATATAACGATGAGGTCGGCCCGCGCTCCGCTGCGGGACGATTAGCGAGAGTCGTTTCAGAAACCTACCGAAAACAAACTCCATTAAAGTCTAAGGTCCTCATAGATGTATCAAAAACTTCAAAGTAAAATCTGATGTCTTCTAAAGCATCAAGGGCGGTAATTTCTCAAGAATTCTCGCTTTTCTTGCACCATTTCGCCTTAAAGCACGATGAGCATTAGCCGCAAACCTTGATGCATAAATAGTAGCACCCAAACTAGGTGAACTTCCACCAGCCTGTCTATTTAATGTTATAAATAGACATTAAAGAAATGTTAAGTAGAAAAAATGTAATTTTTATCAATCGCAAAAAAATGAAATAATAAAAAAAATGCCAGGAGTGGGATTCGAACACACGCCCTCTCTCGAAGACTAGGTGCCGAGCCTAGCGACTTAACCGCTCGGTCATCCTGACATTTTTGTATAAACCTTCTCTATTAAATACTTATTCATTAGAAGTTAGAAGATATGTCGCATAAACGAGGGTTTACTTTTGTGAAATTTAACCAACTTTTAATGCATAATTATTGTCATCGGAGTAATTGGTTTTTCGTTTATGTGTATTTCCAGTGGTTCGTCAGGATATGCACTCCGTTTTCTCGGTTCGGTCAGGATATGCACTACCCTTCTATAGTTGAACATGATATACCATATACTTTTTCAAGATGCACATTCATCAAGTAACACAAAAACAAACATTTATTTAGTTAAATATTATACATACCACTTGTAGTAACACAAGCGAGGTCTAAGACCGATAATCATACGAGACTTACAAACAGACACTTAAACATATTAGACTGATAATCATACGAGACTTACAAACAGACACTTAAAGCATACGAATTACATTCCAAATGACAAACTACTCCAAATCAAGTTTTCCCATGTCATACGAACATCTAATGTACAACGACAACATATTGACTCATCCGTTAAACATCTAATGTACAACGATAGCATATCGACTCATTCGTTGAACATCTAATGTACAACGATAGCATATCGACTCATCCGTTGAACATCTAATGTACAACGATAGCATATCGACTCATCCGTTGAACATCTAATGTACAACGATAGCATATCGACTCATCCGTTGAACATCTAATGTACAACGACAACATATCGACTCATCCGTTGAACATCTAATGTACAACGACTTAACTTATTTATTTCAAATAGCATTGAGGCACTAGAAGTGTCCTAAGCACTGTTTATAGTTTTTAAATTTAAGTTGTAAATCAATAGGTCTTTTGTAAATGAGAGTTAGCGTTTCTCCGATTCAATGACCATCTTTTTTTGTTTTAAAACTTCAGCTTCAGTGTCAAGAACTTTAGTGTGTTCCTATCGCATTGCAGATCTAAGATCTTCGCAAAAAAAAAGGCCCCTCAATTCGAAGGTAGGGGGCCACAACAATATCGGAGTAAGCACAATAGAGCAATATCTTTTTTCTAAACATTCAGCAATTAAGCAGTCATTTTTGATTAAAAGATATTCCTTCTCTATGGTCAGGTTTCTGTTATCAGAACAAATTGTTCAACTCCGCATCCAAGTCACAAAAATCTGTTCATATTCTTTTTACATCTTGAAAATTGTTTCATTAGCAGATTCTATTTGTTTTTTGAAATGGTCATAAAATTGTACCATTGTTGTTTCAACAAACTGTTTTGGTCATAAATTCAAACACCATCGGAACAAAGAGTGTTTTTGTGTTGTTCGTTCAGTTTATTATACCTTCAAATTGATGAAAAACAGCATTAACCTGTTGAAGATGAAACAGAACTTGACTTGGAGGTGGACGATTATGAACAAAGGAGTAACAGGTGGTGGCCCAGGGTTACTAGCATTACTAGCAATTTCATTGGCGGAAAGCCAATACGCCTGTTCATGGGAGAGTTCCTTCTGAGGAACAAACATCATGGCATTAAGCTTGCATTAATGAAATCCGTATGCGGTCTAAACATGTCTGGTTTTCACTCATCTTTTTCATGCTAACCACTTGGTGTACCAAGACATCTTCACTATCCCATATGCGAACAGGATGGTGAGCGGGATGCAAAAGGGTATCAGCATCATACAAGACAGGTTGAGCTCGCTTGGCTATATAACCAAGACCTGGGTTACGGGTACCTAGGAGGTCCTTGTGCAAGTCAGCGGTTGCGGCTTTAAGTTTCTTAGAAAGCATAGGAATAGTTTGTGTTGGCATGTTAAATCTTTGATATATCTCTTGCAACTTTGTTAGACATTCTTAATCAAACTATTCATCTAGATAACTATCTGACTAGATCTTTTTCTCAGATACAATCTTTTCTTCAGACCGTAAAATGCAATTGATTTTTCTTTTCTGAAAGGAGTGGATTTAAGCAAATCGTTTTCATGCACAAGTTCAGCGTTAACGCTTATTACGCTGAATCCACTATGCTTGTATCCTGTCTAACTTTAAATTTAGTGTTCATCTGATGAGTAGGGATTTCAAGCTGAGTAATCTTCATGTCATTCACAAGCTTGTGGAAACGCACAAAGTAGTCATGAATGGACTCGTTTCCAATGGCACGAAAGCGTTCGTACTCATCAAACAGATCTTCCTTCCGTTGTTGTAGAGTTCTTCCCGATCCTTGCATAAGTAGTTCTACATTGTTCCAAATCTCCTGAGTAGTGCTTGTCTGATTGAGTATGTTGAAGATGTGTCGGGGAAGACCTTGACTCATTTCGAGCTTGTTTTCTTCGTCATTGAACTCAGAATCAAGCTTTTTCCTCGGTCCGGGCACAATAGTAGAACCAGTAGGTGGAGGATCTGTGACCATCGGGTGAGGTGTAGGTCCATTCTGAATGGATTTCCATATAAGCTTCCCATTTGGTTTCCCCCGAATGTACCTTTGTATGCGAATTTTCCATGAATCGTAATCATCTTCAACCAACATTGGTGGACGGGTATCGGTACCAGCTGCATTTGTTTCTTCATTGGTTGCCATTGATTAACTTTGTTTATGAATGATCTGATCTTAAGTGACTGTTGATTGATGACTTGGTGTGAGGTTTATGATTTTCGGGTAAATTTGAAACAGTAAAATGCTGTTTTGAGGGCCTAAATGACTCCGAATGGCCAAAAAATGACAGGGCTCTCGCTCAAAGAGGAAGAGTCTTGACCGTTGGGCCGTTTCCGAGCTGGTATAAAAATTTCGGAACAATCCGACACAAAAATTATTTTTGCGGCAAATCAAGCAAAACGCAACTTAGCTTGATGTCAAAACGCAATGAATTGTCAAAACGCAACAAAGGTTTGTCAAAACGCAATGGATTGTCAAAACGCAACAAAGGTTTGTCAAAACGCAATGGATTGTCAAAACGCAACAAAGGTTTGTCAAAACGCAATGGATTGTCAAAACGCAACAAAGGTTTGTCAAAACGCAATGCCTAGAAAATTTTGGCAGCGTGACGTTTAGTCAAAACGCAAGAGTGGTTCTTCAAAACGCAACCTGTATACAAAACGCAACACTATATGCTCAAAACGCAATGCTTTTTATCAAAACGCAATGCATAAATATTTTTGCCAGCATGACGTTTAGTCAAAACGCAGTAGTAGTCTTCAAAACGCAACCTGTATGCTCAAAACGCAATATGAAGATGCTCAAAACGCAATCAAGAAAAAATCTTCTATATGTCACGAAAATTTTGTAAATCCACAAATAGTTTGCCAATTCAATTCGAACCACAATTAAACGTACGCCCCTTTATTTTTTGTGATTCCTTTCGATCAAGACACACAAAAAATCCGAACCTCACTTTTTTTTAAAAAAATTCAGTTAAAAAAAAAAAACACATCCAAACAATCACTTTTGGCTCTTGATACCAATTGTAGGTCTTTAGATCATTCGATTACCACAAGAACACACAAGATTAGACTTTAAATTGACTTGTATTAAAGAAAAACAAAGAACAATGGTGTGGCAACAAAACACAAAAAAAATGAAACTCTAAATATCTAAGTTGCTTACCTAAAAAATGAAGAGAAAAAGGCTTTATATAGCCTCTCTAGGGCCTTGGCCTTTGGGTTATGATGGGCTTTTTCATTAATGGCCCATTTACATTAATTTACATTGTCTTTCGAGCTAGACTTTTGTCTTGTATCTTCGAGTGACTGAAGCTTCTTTGTTCGGGTCCATTTATGTGATCCTAACAATAAGACTCATGAAGATCTTCATACTTGTTTGTTTAGATGTTTCTTGTCATAAGAAGAACCCAAAAGGACTACCAATGCTCTAAAAGATCCAGCTTAGGTAGAAGCAATGCAGGAAGAACTCTTGTAGTTTCATCTACAAAAGGTTTGGATACTAGTAGATTTGCCTAGAGGAAAAAGGGCTATTGGTACAAGGTGGGTGTTTAGAAACAAGAAGGATGATAGAGGGATTGTAATAAGAAACAAAGCCAGATTGGTTACTCAAGGATTTACTCAAGAAGAAGGAATTGATTATGAAGAAGTCTTTGCCCCTGTAGCAAGAATTAAATCTATAAGATTGTTCTTAGCTTATGCTTCTTTTATGGGATTTCTTGTTTATCAGATGTACGTTAAGAGTGCTTTTCTATATGGAAGGATTAAAGAAGAGGTTTATGTATGTCAACCTCTATGGTGGAGAAAGCCTATAAGGTAGAGAAAGCTCTCTATGGTTTGCATCAAGCTCCAATAGCCTGGTATTAAAACCTTTCCAAATACCTTATGGCTAATGGATTTCAAAGAGGCAAGACTGATCAAACTTTGTTCATCAAGAGACAAAAAGAGGATATTCTGCTTATACAAGTGTATGTTGATGACATAATATTTAGATGTACTAAGAAGGAGTTGTGTACAGAATTTAAAGAACTGATGCATAACAAGTTCTAAATGAGTTCCATGGGAGAACTCACCCTCTTTTAGGATTGTAAGTAAAGCAGAAGTCAGATGGAATATTTATCAGCCAGGATAAATATGTTGATGATATTTTGAGAAAGATTAACTATGCAGATGTTAAGATAACCAGCACCCCAATAGATAAAGAAATGGATTTGCTCAAAGATTCACATGGTGATGATGTTGATAAACATCTCTATAGGTTCATGATTGGGTCTTTGATGTATCTTACATCATCTAGACTAGACATTATGTTTACTGTATGTACATGTGCCAAATTATAAGAAATCCTAAGGTGTCACACTTCATGCTGTCAAAAGGATCTTTAGATACTTAAAGGGAAACCCTAAACTAGGTCTTTGGTATCTTAGAGACTCCCCATTTGACTTGGTGGCATATACAGATAGTGACTATGCTGGAGCTAGCCTAGACAAAAAATCTACATTAGGAGGATGTCAATTTTTAGGGTGCAGACTGATATCATGGCAGTGCATAAAGTAAACTATGGTTGCCACTTCCACTACTAAAGCAGAATATGTGGCAACTGCTAGTTGTTGTGGTCAAGTACTCTGGATTCAGAATCAGCTACTGGATTATGGGTATAACTTCATGCACACC
Organism: Tanacetum coccineum; assembly: GCA_026074375.1. NCBI lineage: Eukaryota > Viridiplantae > Streptophyta > Magnoliopsida > Asterales > Asteraceae > Tanacetum > Tanacetum coccineum. Next base: position 75 of record BQNB010039260.1, on the reverse strand, counting down.
ATGATATATATTGACAATAGCAGTACCATATGTATTATTAAAAATCCTATGTTTCATTCTAAAACAAAACATATA
>BQNB010039259.1:18631-48189 GCA_026074375.1 Tanacetum coccineum | reverse complement strand
TATCTAAGTTACATTATGCCAAAAGTCCCTTATTATCAATGACCATTAATAACTTATGGGTGAACGCGAATATTGTGGATAGTTCTATCGGGATTGACAAATCCTGTTTGTGTTAGCGGGATAGGTAACCAAACACACTATATTTAAATTTCATAGGTATATGGCAATTACCTACACCGAGGGCCATTATCTCTTTATATATATCACATCATTTTGGGTATATATATATATACTAGTCAGTTTATGTACCATGAGCTTAGACCAGACAAGACCAGACAAGACCAAACAAGACCAAACAAACCAAATAAGGCAATAACGGGATAATACATTGTTACTATGATAATTGTATTCGTTGCAATTATTACTAATAACGGGTGTATAATAACAATATCATTTTACATAATAATTGTGTTTAAACAATTATTACACTATGACTTGTATTCAAACTGTTTATCAAACCTATGAATTTCACTCAACCTTTGTGTTGACTTTTTAGCATGTTTATCTCAGGTAATTGAGCAAGTTGCGGCACAAAGTGGCATGGACTCAAAGATGGTTGAACTGTTATCATTCAAACTTGATGTTTTAGATTTTGGGACCTGCATTTTTTAAAAACTCTTATTATAATGAATGATAACTAAATTTTTCCAACAACGTCTCTTTTAAAGTTGTTTTCTATGATTATGATTGTTGTATCCATGAAATAATACCCCAGATTATCTTCCGCTGCTATATTGTAAAAATGGGGGTGTTACAAAACATCCCCTTATTATCTTTTTATTTTTATAAACTTAACCCATATATAACCCAACTCCTTTGTATATTTAAAAAAATGCTACAACCCAAGCCCATACCCTCTTATAGCCGGTTACACAAAAACCAAACCCAACATTCAATTTTTTTTATGACTAGATACACTCTATATTGCTTCCTTAAATATATCACTTCCTTTATAAAAAAACATAGTATTAACAGTCAAAAACAAAATCTCGTCCCTCTCCCCCTTTGTTCGTCGAAAGCAACCCCAAAACCATCATCATCATCATCAAAAATCTAAGAAACCACTTCCATTCAACCTTAATGTATCCCAATATTAAAATCCATCATCCCTAACAACAATCAATCACAATGCATCAAGATTTATTATTTCTTGGTTTTTACAAGATTTTAATTTTTGGATTTATTCCAATTGGGTTCAATTAAGGCATCTAAGGTTTTATTACTAGTGTTTTTCACAAGATTTTAGTAGAAAAATCAAGACTTTTGGTCCTCTCTTGCTCCTTCTTGTTTTCGGCCAAGAAACCAAAACCACAAGGGTTTGTGGTTTTGACCAATTACTTGTTTCCCTATCTTCTTGTAAGTATTTTCTTTGATTTTGATTTGGTTTTAAGTATATATGAGCATGCATGTTGATTTTGATAATTAGGAATTCATGGTTAGTTTGTGAAAAAATGATTTTTGATTCGTAAATATTTGAGGATGAACAAATGGTTTAGTAGTGATTATAGGTTAGTGTGGTTATGTAGAATGCAAAATTGGTGTGAAAAATTGAAGACTTGCGAGGATTTATAAATCCTCAATTAGACCAGAAAGTTTAGGCTTCATTCAGCAAGATGAGCATTGCTGTAAACTGAGATTTAAAAGATTAGTGTGGTGGTGGTCGTTATAATGAACGTGTGGTAAAAATTTGAGCTTCCAACTCTTAAAACGAAAAAGATATGGCATTTTGAAGTGTGAAAACTAAAGCGACAAAATTCTGCACACACTGTTTTTGTGCAGAATTTTGGTCCATCTTACGCGAAGTGTAATTTGGTCATGCCAATAGGTTTTCTAGATTTTCAGGATCCTATGACTATCTACTTCGAGTCTACTTTCCAACGAACCAGGCCTCGTCGATTTTCAGAATGTAAAAATGAGTTAAACCCTTTGTACAAGATTAAGTGTCAAAACTGTGTTTGCTGTCCAGAAATTCGATTGTAAAGATGATGTGTGCAGGCGAGTCAAAACTTATTATTTTTGGACGAAATTTAAACTGGAGGTTGTCCATAATATATGTGACCTACTGAATTTTTTTCAGATTTTTATAAAATGTTTTGAGGGGTCTGCTGTAGCCAAACTTTTACAAAGTCTAGCAGACCCTGTTTTATAACAAGTGTCATTGATGTGTCTTTCATAATAAGATTACTTAGGCTATGGTTTATGGGTGAACTATGGTAGTTAAATAACATATAAGGGTAACTTAATATAGAGGGAGATTGACTAGTTCAACCATTTAGCTTTCCATTAAGTAAGCCGATCGTTTAGCTAAAAACGGATAAAATTTCAGAAAATGTGTAATCAATAGAAACATCAAGTGATGTAGTCCATGGATTCCAAAGTATTATTTTTCATGCACACTATATATATGTACATTGAGATGCGTATTTTATATAGATCGAGTATCAATAGCATATTATATTTATTAATAGGTCACGGTTAATTGTCGGCGTTCGTTTCTATCCTTGTTTGGATATCTTGATCACATCTTCTATTCTCGGTGAGTTCATAGCCCCACCCTTTTCTTTTCTAATGGTTTGCATAAACTGTTTTCGGGGTGAGAATACATGCTCGTTTTACTAAGCCAACTTATTGATTTCTACTACTTAAGCGTTACATGACTATTTTTTTTACTAAAGCTTTTACTTGCTTACTACATGACTTTTAATACATGGTTGTTTACTCATGAATTTACTAAATCTTGATTTGCTTACTACATGATTTGAGAACATTGAATACCTATATATGAAACTGAGAGTTTCAAACAAATTACTTGCTTTACATTTTGGACACAAGTACTTTTAAACTGTATGCTATCTAGATATTGCCTGAATATTATTGCCTAAGTTACCACACTGCCAACTTAAGTCCCCTTTCAATCATGAACCGTCAGTTGCTAATGTAGTGAGCGCGAATGTTGTGGATAGATCTATCGGGGCTGACAACCCCCGTCTCCTTTTTTGGAATTTTTGGTCACTAGTCGACCATGTGACGCATTTAACATTTGAATTGAATCATTTGGGGTGTTTGACAGAACATCCTACATTTATTAGGGGCACAAACGGTTAAAGCTTCGGGGTCATGAGCTTAGTGCAATAATACATATTACTTTTTGGACTTGGTGAATTTGTTTCTCTTGTCTACATTACTTAAGTCTTGTGGTCTACTACTGAACATTTCTTGATTTATTGAATCACTACTTGGATTTCGGAACTAATACTTTTAAATGTTGTAACGCTTCTTTTCTTACCGAAATATTTCTTAAATTATTTCAATACTGCTCTTAGTTAAACCTGTGAATTCACCAACATTATTGTTGACGTTTTGCATGTATTTTCTCATGTTATTATTTTGCTAGTTGAATATTGGGAGCATTTGGATGCGCGGATATCAAAACTTTAAAGACTCGGTTTTTTCTCACATTTGATAATCATTTTTCTTTAAATATACAAATGAGTCATGTTTAAACTCTTGTAACTTTTGTTAAAAAGGAAATTATTAGGACCTGAAAATACTCTGATTTATTTAAATCGAATGTGACATTTTATTAAACATCTCTTTTGAGGTCGTTTTCTATAATTTGTGTGTCTGAACTATGATGTAGCACCCCAAGTGGTATTCCGCTGTGTTGTTGAGATTTTAGAGGTGTTACAGAGTGGTATCAGAGCACTGGTTATAGAGAACTAGGTCATTTTCAAAACCTAAACTATAAACATTTTTTTTCGAAAACTTTTAAGAGTCTTTCACCATTGTCCGATATCCGCACGCGCTTGCTTCCAGGTAACTTATATGCTCTCTTTTGCATCCCTATTGCTATTACATGGATATTACATTGGTTATGACTTCGCTCTCTTACATCTATCTTATGACGCCTTACTATTTACCTTATATCGGTCGATTATATATATATATATATTCTATTTTATAGATATATATATATATATATATATATATATAATATTATTATATTAACCACAAGGTCCCGATTATCGCGTACTTTCATGTTTCCGTTAATTTTTCTCACTCGAGCAACAATACTAGTATTTCCATAAGATACCTGCACGTATATGAGCTACCTATCCTTTTAATCTCTTTGCTCATCTTCTGATTTCTGTCAATTTATTTAGAAGTGACTTGTGTGAGTTTGACTATTTAGTCGCTGTGTCCCCGCCTTGGTGTTATGCTAATGGTATGATTAAGAATTTGGATCGTGGGTACCCTACCTGCATGGTTGTGTAAAATTGAGCGATGCTGTACAATCGAGCGTTGATTTGATGCATGTGCTAATCTAAAGCCTAAAGGGGAAATCTCCTACGTAATAATAATTCCTTACATATGTATATAGTACTATGGTACGTCTTAATGATTTCGTTTACTTTAATAGATTGGGAGTAATGCAGTTATCTCCGAAATATTTGTGCGACCTTACTTTATTTCCTTTTGATGATATTGAAATTCGGCGTAGTTTGTCAATTCCGCTAGTTATTTTATCATTCGACTTCGAGTTTGAACACTCTCCTTATGCTTTTGAATCGCATATGTTGTTTCGTAATCTATCATTTTGAAGTCTTCTAGTCGATGGGAGTACTACTTTACCTTGTCATCTCGGATCGTGCCGTCTTTTGGCACATACCTTTGAAGCATGATTGACTAACGTCTCATTCTTTTTCTCGTTACTTCTTATGATTTTGAAGAATCATGCCGCTAAGGAGATACTCTTTTCTTACTTAATGTAGCATTTGGTCTTGTTTTGATATTGTGTTTTGTGTCGGCAATACTTAATAAGTAGGATGATTTATAATAATCTTATTGAAATGAAAATCTAAAACCCTTCTTCATTTGAATAAGGAAATTATAAACCGCCGAACCATAAGTTCACAATTCATCACTTACATGGATTGGGACACCTCTTTATGTAAGTGACGAATTATGAATGAGTGGGCTTATGTGTATCCGACATAGCGTGCGTGCGTCTGTATGAATCATTCTTTGGGCTATGAACTCCTTTCGACTTGTAATTTGTTATATGAATTTTTCCGAATGTGTATCGACCACCGTAAACTTGATAAGCTAATAGTAATGAACCATCAACCGCTTCCGAGAATTGACGACTTGTTAAATTCTCCGTTTCCAATGGCTTCTCTTTGAGTCATGTATTTTATCCTTCCTTTTTAAGGATTCTCACGACATTTAATCCGTTCGCTCATGTTCGTTGTGTTAATACAAATAATGTCTAAAAAAGTTATTTATATTTTTTGACCTTTCAATGTTTTGATAATAACAAAATGTGAAAACGTTTACGATAAAATTAAACGTTTATAAATTACTAATCATAAAATTCTATTTCTAAGACTAATTGTTGGAAACAAGAAAAGTATCGGTCACTTCCAAGTTGTAATAGTCTTAGCCAGTAGTTTGTTTTATAAATGATATAGTCTAGTAAGCTAGTTTGGCCCAAGGCCCATGGAAAGCCCGTTAAGGCCCATGGCCGACCATCATAGGACTATATATACACCTCTCCATGCCTTGGAGAGGTGGTTGGTTGGTTGTTTTCATTTCTTATTTCACACACATTATTATTATTATCATCCATTCCATATTACTTTCTCTCTCTAGAAACAAAACCTTCCTTCCACTCACTCTCTCTCTAGTTCTTGATTGTTTATCATAGACTACTAGTATTCTTCAATTGGTATCAAGAGCCATGGAGTGGTGTGTTTAATTTTTGTGTTTGTCTTTTGATTTGTATTCAAAACTTTTACAAAGAACAAAATCTCGATTTAAAATTTTTCGGCTTAAAAACCTTAAAGTTGTCATTTTTCTTGTTCCTATAGGGTTAGTAACACTAGTTGTACAAGATTTTTTGCCAAAAAACCAATCATAAATGTGTCTTTTTGAGTTTTGAAAAATTTGGTTTCGTCATAGTTATAACCAAACTAGTCGTCGTAGTTGTAACCGAACGAGTTGTTTTTGTTGGAACCGAACTAGTTTGTTTGTGTTGAAACTGAACGAGTTGATTTTAGTTGGAACCGAACGAGTTGTTATTAGTTGGAACTGAACTAGTTGATTTTAGTTTGAACCGAACTAGTTTTCTTCAGTTGGAACCGAACTAGTTTTCTTGAGTTGGAACCGAACTAGTTAACCGAACCAGTTGAACCGATTCAGTTTGTATGTGTTGGAATCGAACTAGTTAATCGAACCAGTGGAACTGAACCAGTCTTTTTGTTTGACAACCGAACTAGTTAATCGAACCAGTAGAACCGACTAGTCTTTTTGTTTGACAACCAAACTAGATAACCGAACCAGTGGAACCGAACTAGTCAGCATTTTGACAACCGAACTAGTTAATCATTTTGGCAACCGAACTAGTTAACCTTTTTTTTACAACCGAACTAGTCAACCTCCTTTGAAAACCGAACTAGTCAAAACCTATCAACTCTTTGACTTGTTGAAATCCCATGAAACATTAACTTGTTTTCTCGATTTTGTCGAGAATTGTAAAATCCCGTGTAGTTTCAAGAATTACTTCAAGACTCGACAACCACATAATCAAACATAATTTCTTTCTACCACCGATCGATCAATTAGTAATCTTTTTGATACCACGTTATCAAAGGACGGACTTCTTGTGATTAAAATCACTTCTCTCGGTGGTGACAATAAACCATCGAATGCTTGAAAAACATTTGTATTATGATTCATTCATGGAGAAAGCAGGAATGGAACTTTATATGATGAATAGACCACATGGTAGAATGATCCTTACTTCCATTGAGAAATTTCCACTCGTCTGGCCATCAATCACATTGGATGGTGTAACAAGACTTAAGAAATATATTAAGCTCACCCCTGCAAAAGCCATTCAAGCTGATTGTGACATCAAAGCAATTACTATCATTCTTTAAGGCCTTCCTACAGAAATTTATGCTCTTGTGAGTTACATCTGTTAGCAGGATCTTTGGGAGAGATTATACTGTCATGCAAGGAATGTCGTTAACAAAGCAAGAACAAGAGTGTAAGTTGTACGATGAATTTGATAAGTTCACTTACAAGAAAGGAGAGTCGTTACACGAGTACTACTTGAGATTCACACTGCTACTCAATGATATGAACATCTACAAGATGCCACTGGAGCAATTTCAAGTTAATACCAAGTTTCTGAACACACTTCCTGATGAATGGAGCAAATTTGTTACTGATGTTAAGTTGGTCAAAGACTTGCATACTACCAATGTTGATCAGCTTCATGCTTACTTGGAACAACATGAACGACATGCAAATGAAGTTCGTTTGATGCATGGACTGAAACTTATCCTCTTGCTTTAGTTGCATCTCACCAAATAAACACAGTCACCTTATCAAACTCATCAACACACTTACCAAAACACTCAACTTCAACCACCAGCTTCAACATATCCATCTTCACAGTATGGTTCACCTTATCAGTCTCAACAATACTCAACTCATCAATCATCAACACCTCTTTCAGTAACTTATCCATCCAATGATTTATTCTCCATTATCATCAATTCACCACAACATTTATTCTCCATTATCATCCATCCCCCAATTAGAATATCCTCCCTAAATTAACCAACAATTTTTAAATTTTCCCAACAAGACTCTGGTCTAATTGTTCTAGTGTTCCAGAAAGGTGATGATCCCATTGATGCCATCAATCACATGATGTTGTTTTTTACTGCAGTTGTCACCTCCCGTTATCCCACTACCAATAATCAGCTGAGAAACTCGTCTAACCCTAGGCAACAAGCTACCATCAATAATGGAAGAGTGACACTACAACCAATTCAGGGGAGACAAACCTCTTTTTGCTGCGGGTACTTTAAGGGACTTACACTCTAGGAGCAAGTGAAGCAATTATGGAATCTAGAGGTTGGTTAATTGGCTACAACTGAACGGGGGAAGGTCTCTTGTCCTGACAGTGCACCAAAACCAAAGAGAAAAAGGGATGATTTATGGTTTAAGGAGAAAGTTTTGCTAGTATAAGCTCAAGCACATGGTCAAATTCTAAATGAGGAGGAACTAGCTTTTTTGGCAGATCCAGATATTCTTGAAGGTCAAGGCACATAGACTGTCATTACTCACAATGCTGCTTATCAAGCTGATGATTTAGATGCATATGACTCTGATTGTGACGAACTCAACTCTGCCAAAGTTGCTCTCATGGCGAATTTATCTCATTATGGTTCAGATGCTCTTGCTGAGGTACACAATCATGATAATATGAATAATAATGCGGTAAATCAAGCTGTGCAGGTGATGTCGTCTTCTCAACAGTCGAATGTTGTGAATCATTCAGAGACTGAAATAACCAGTGATAGCAATATCATTCCTTATTCTCAGTATGTGATTAAATCACAACAAGTAACTGTTCAGAATTCTAACTCCTTTGCACAATAAGATGATTTAATATTATCTGTGATTAAACAACTAAAAACCTAAGTTGCTAATTGTACCAAGATAAACTAGAAAATAAGAGTGTCATTGATTACCTTTAACTGTTTTGAGCTTGAAAGATATAAGGAATCACTGTTTTAAAGTTTGAAAGAAGGACAAAAATTGTTGACTTAAGGAGTAAGGATAACGTTTTCAGACAACTGTGCACAGTCGTATTAGAGATTGATCTTCTTAATACACTCTTTCAGAACATTTTAAAAGAAAAGGAATCTTTATTTCAAACGGTTACTCTTCTAAAATATATTTTAAGAAAGATGGAATCTAGGAAAATTGATAGAGAAATTAGCTCTAGGAATAAGCGATCATAACATCCTAGATAAATTGTTTTTAAAAGAGATCAATCTGCACAAAACTGTTCCATGTGGATGGAAACCTCGGGTTTTCTATGATAATACACTAAACAAGCTCTAGGTTTTCATATCCTTCTATCTGCAGTAAGCTTAGCAATCGAAACCAAATCTATATGTGGTGATATTATTGTTCAAACTAATCCTATTGTGAAGCCTGACTCAGAAGAGACCATAGCACTTACTGAAAAGAGTCGTTCCAAAATGCTTTTAAAACATAAGGATAATATGATGTTACAAAAGGAAAACCAAGTTGAATCCACACCGACAGATTATGCTACTCTTAACCAACTTTATAAAGATTTTTCAACACGATCTGTTCCACAAACTGAATTATCTGCTGAAAGCCTTTTGGTCTCAGATTCTGTGATTTCTTCAAAACCCAACATCTTTTTCTATTAGACCCACCAATGTTGAGGTTCCAAAAAGAAATTTCCTAAAGTCGCATGGTTAAACGAGTTTGAAGAAATTAAAACACCATCTGCTAACTTTGATGTGTGTCAAAGAAAGGACCACACCCACAATATCTCCTGAGGGTGCGTTGGGTTTTAAACATACAAAAGCTTGTTTTTGAGATGAAATAAATCCATTTGTCACCAAGCCTCTGAGGTCTTATGTAGCATATTCAACAAATTTGTTGGATGAACTTTCTTGAATGTCTTAAAATGTCTTCTATCAATGGAAAGTGTGGAACAACATCGTATTGAGTCAAAAACATTTGAAGTTAAGATGAATCAAGTTTTGAACAAAAATGAACGACTCTTGGAACAAGTGATGAGCAAAGATATTGTGAACTTAATTGTGAATTCTTCTGTGGATAAGAGAATGTGCCTGTAGATTAGATGTGCTTCGTATGTATGTATATGTAAATGTATATGATATTGGTCCAAAAGTGTCTCAAACTTAAGATTGAGCTTCAAACAGATTTCGTTGAAAAATAAACTTGCGATAAACTGCTCAAAAGTTTTACAATTCTTGAAAAACATTGCATCTCTTTAGAAGTTGACACTCAACTTAAACAGGAAATTTTTCAAAGGGAAAATTTTGTTTCAAATCAAAGTGTTCCAAGTTCTTTTGATCAATTGTTTGAATTAAATGAATTGATTAAGCTCAGTCCAGAGAAAGGACACTGGTAATTCAGAAGTTGAAAGAGGAGAATTAAATCTTAAGTGGAAAAATGAATAAGGATAAGATCAAACAGGTACTTGAAGAGATTTGTTGAAAAATTATATTGAATTGGGTATATAGGGTGACAAAGGCTTTTATTGCTTGAGAATAAGCATTTGAAACAGACCTATAAGAAACTTTATGACTCGATTAAACCAGCATGTATTCAATCAAAAGAACAATGTGGTAAGTTAATTAGTCAAGTCAACTTAAAGTCTGTAGAAATTTCTAATTTAAATGCAAGTCTTCAGGAAAAATCTTTGGCAATTAGAGCTCTCAAGGATGAATTAAGGAAACTTAAAGGAAAAGCCCTAGTTGATAATAATGTTTTAAACCACCCTAGTAATCCAGAGTTGCATCAAGTTAATATGGAACCAATAACCCCTAAATTGTTGAATAAAAGGACAGCTCACTCTACATATATTAAGAATTCTCAGGAAGAAGCCACAGTTCTTAGGGATCTAGTCGATCATATTAAAGCTAATTATCCCTTATATCCACTCTTAGAATCTGCCTGTAAGACTACTAAACTAATTCAGGAGATGCTTTCTAAATCTAGAAAAACCTGTCCTAGTATTCAAAACAGTTCTGGAGAACAATTCAGTGGCTTGTGACCCCGATGAACAAGTCAAAAGAGTTGATTCACTGAGGCCCGTGACATCCTTAAGATAAACACAAAAACAACCATACCTCAAACCTAGCTTCTAACAAAACCTATGTAGTCTTCTACAGGAGATAAACAGTCTACTAGTGCTAGCGGATCACGCCTTCAGGCAATAAAAAAGAAAAGATAAGATTCAGACAAACACAAGTAGATTTCTGAAGAATAAAGGTAGAAGCCCACCCTAGGAAAGTTAAATCTGGTTTGAAAAATAAAGATCATCTTGTTGAACTAAAAGGAACTGCTCCTCTGCAGCATTCCAAGCTTAATGCGAATTTTGACCTTAAATGTGTTAAGTGTACTGGTTGCATGCTATCTGATAATCATGATTTGTGTGTTCTTGATTTTATCAATAATGTGAATGCTCGTGCTTTATTAGACCTGTTAAGAAAATTCAAAGAGTAAGTTTGGAAACAACAGGAAAAATGGTTTACCAATCTATTGGATATATCTGGAGACCTACTGGTCGGACCTTCACTATAGTAGGAAATGCGTGCCCTTTAACTAGGATTACCACAACTACTGAAGTGCCCCTTAGGAAATCATCTGCTCTAGATAATAAAACACCTAAACCTGTCGTCACATTGGTTTACTCAAGGAAACCTAGGAAGTCTAAAACTAGTGTTCCTGTTAACAATTATAAGGTTATTAAATTTGTAACTGCTAACAATTCAGAACCTAGTCAATCTCGGGGATCCATAGTTTCCAATGTTCCATCTTCCTCTCTTGATGAATGCAGGTCATCCAAATTATCCTTTGGTATTTGGACTCCAGCTGCTCCAAGCATATGACTGGAGATCGCTCTCAGCTCACCAATTTCGTCAATAAGTTCTTGGGTACAATCAAATTCGGTAATGATCATGTAGCAAAGATTATGGGTTATGGAGACTATCAGATTGGGAATGTTACAATTTCAAGGGTTTATTACGTTGAAGGACTTGGGCATAATCTATTCTCTGTGGGACAATTTTGTGATTCCAACCTCGAAGTTGCGTTTCGTCAACACACCTGCTACATTCGCAATCTAGAAGGTGTTGATTTATTAACTGGATCTCGAGGGGACAATCTTTATACACTCTCTCTTGGGGATATGATGGCGTCCTCTCCTATCTGTCTCTTGTCAAAGGCCTCTAAAACCAAGTCTTGGTTATGGCATCGTCGTCTCTCTCATTTGAACTTCGGAGCTATTAATCATCTTGCCAGACATGGTCTTGTTCGAGGTCTCCCTAAGCTCAAGTTTGAAAAGGACCATTTGTGTTCTGCATGTGCATTAGGCAAGAGCACGAAGAAACCCCACAAACCCAAATCTGAGGACACCAATCAAGAAAAACTCTATCTGTTGCACATGGATCTGTGTGGACCAATGCGTGTCGCGAGTGTCAATGGAAAGAAGTACATCCTTGTTATTGTCGACGATTACTCTCGATTTACATGGGTAAAATGCTTGCGATCAAAAGATGAAGCTCCAGCTTTTATTATCAATTTTTTGAAGATGATCCAAGTACGACTTAAGGAAACCGTCCGACGCATCAGAACAGATAATGGAACTGAGTTTGTTAATCAGACATTGCGTGAATATTATGAGAAGGTTGGCATCTCTCATGAAACATCTGTTGCCCGCTCTCCACAGCAAAACGGTGTTGTTGAAAGACGAAATCGTACGCTAATTGAAGCAGCCCGCACTATGTTAATTTATGCAAAAGCTCCTTTATTTCTATGGGCCGAAGCGGTTGCTACAGCCTGTTATACCCAAAATCGTTCCATGATACGCCGTCGACATGGTAAAACACCATACGAGCTTCTGCACAACAAACCTCCTGACCTATCGTATCTTCATGTGTTTGGTGCACTCTGCTACCCAACGAATGATAGCGAGAACTTGGGCAAGTTACAACCGAAGGCCGATATAGGTATTTTCATTGGCTATGCACCCACGAAGAAAGCATTCCGGATTTACAACAGACGTACCAGACGAATAATTGAAACCATTCACGTTGACTTTGATGAGCTGACTGCGATGGCTTCTGAACACAGCAGTTCAGGACCCGCACTTCATGAAATGACTCATACAACAATCGGTTCAGGACTCGTGCCAAACCCTCATCCTTCAACACCGTTTGTACAACCTTCGCGAACTGACTGGGATATGCTGCTTTAACCGTTGTTCGATGAATTTCTCAATCCTTCACCTAGTGTTGATCATCCAGCTCCTGAAGTTGTTGCTCCAAGTAATGAAGTAATTGCTCCAGTTCTTGCTGACTCAACTGGTTCACCTTCATCAACTACAGTTGACCAAGATGCACCATCTCCAAGTAATTCTCAAACAACACTCGAAACCGAACCTCCCGTCATTCCGAACGATGTTGAAGAAGACAACCATGATATTGAAGTTGCACATATGGGTAATGATCCGTACTTCGGTGTTCCAATTCTAGAAGTCTCTTCTGATCAACCTTCATCATCGGACACTATTCATACAATTGTGCACCCTGATCACCAAATTTCTGAACACAATAGCAAATGGACTAAGGATCATCCACTTGAAAACATAATCGGTGAACTCGCTAGACCAGTTTCCACTCGACTGCAATTACATGAGCAAGCTCTTTTCTGTTACTACGATGCTTTCCTCACTGCTGTTGAACCCAAGACATATAAAGATGCTTTGACTCAAGCTTGCTGGATCAAAGCAATGCAAGAAGAAACTTCAATGTGGTTCGAACGTCTTGAAGTTATGGGAGCTCCGTTTTATTACCCCGACCAGATAATGTTTATGGTTATTACTATTTGAAGTAGATATTACAAAGTGAAACTAGATGAACTGGTGAGGTATACTAAAGAAACAAAGTCGTTAGTGGCTCGTGGTTACCGGTCAAGAGGAAGGTGAATTCAATTTTTGAAGAGTTGTTTTGCTCTGGTTGCGAGATTAGAGGCTATAAGGATTTTTCTCGCGTTTGTTGCTCATATGAACATGGTCGTATACCAAATGGATGTGAAGACTGCGTTTCTGAATGGTAATCTGCGGGAAGAGGTTTATGTTAGCCAGCCGGATGGGTTCGTGGATAAAGATAACCCCAATCACGTGTATAAGCTAAAGAAAGCTCTTTATGGGTTGAAACAAGACACGGCGCGTGGTATGATTATGTTTGTCTTCGTTTTGATATCCCAAGACTTCTCTAACAGGTTCTATGGATCCTACATTGTCCATCCGCAGAGACGCAAGGAATTACTTTTTAGGATTTAATTTTTTATCGATGATATTATCTTTGTTGTATCTACACCTGAACTTTGTGATCTATTTTCTAAAAATCATGTAGTTCAAATTTTAGATGTTAATGAGGGCCAAAAAATCTCATTTTTCTTAGGATTACAGAGTTTTCTCTAGTCCTAGAAGCTCTTTATTAACCAGTTAAAATTATGCCTTGACTCTCTTAAGAAATACGGTTTGAATCTTAACTTTTTGTGACCCAGTGGGATACTCCAATGGTGGAGAATCCAAACTGGTATGAGGATAATGTAGGGGAATGCCATAGATCCGTCAACACTATCGTGGCTATGATTGGCCACCCTCCTTTATCTTACTGCCAGTAGACATGACCTCACTTTTGATATATGCTATCCTTGTGTGTCCGGATTCTGGACTCGGCCTACCGAAAAGCACTCAAATGCGGTTAAAAAGGATACTTTTGGATCTAAAAATGAAACCCCCCATACATCGGGGTCTATGGTATCGGAAGGATTCTTCGATTGCTCTACAGTATTTGGCAGATGCGGATCATACTGGTTGTAAGATACACGCCGTAGCACTTATGGTAGTATGCAAACTTTTTTGGGTGTTAGACATGTTTGTCTGTTCGTCTAAAGGCAGAAAAGCGCTGGCGATATCAGTAGGAAGCTGAATATATTGCTTTGTCCGGCTGTTGTGCTTAAATCCTTTGGATGAGATCACAGCTTACCGAATATGGCTTTGGATTCAATAAAATTCCAATGTAATGTGATAACAAAAGCACTATTGCCTTATGTGCAACAACGTTCAACATTCCAGATCCAAGCATATAGACATAGATTCCACTTTAATCAAGGACGCATGTTGAGAATAGGCGTGACTCGAAAACTTTACTTTGTCAATACGGAGTATCAACTTGGCAGACATCTTCACTTAAAGCTCTTGCCAAAATTGAATTGAATTTCTGAATAACATGCTGGGGAATGCGATAAATTTTACGCCAGAGACTCTGAAATAATTGGCGGATGAAGTTGATGAATAGTAGTGGTACCTAATTCAATATCATGGATATATGTTTATATCTTAAAAATACCATTAAAAAACAAAAAGATTTTTTCATTTTTCAAAATTTTTATAAAACAAAATACAAAAATATAAAATTTTAAAAACCAAAGAAAAATTTTAAAAATGAGAAAATATAAAAAGAGGTAAAAATGGCATGTCATCTGAAAATCGATAACATTTACGGTCTTAGAAATGTCATTCAATAATGATACGAGGCTGTAAATGAAGTTCGAGCAGAAGTTCAAATGTTATCAAAACATGCCAAATGGCTTGCTATTATTTCAGATAGCAACCCGGTCATCATGTTAAAGGCAAGTATTCCGCCAAAAATGAAACTTGACCTCTCAACGGGAATTTATTCTCGGGCATGGTCTACTTTATGACCATGCAAAGGCTTGTGATTACTTTGCATCGCAACCCGTGCTTCCTATATTCCATAAGTGTACGTGTCAGTGCGCTTATGTGTTAAAATAAGAGAAATCTTATTTTTATTGGTAAAAAGTTGTCTTCATAATGAATCAGTGTTTTCAGTATTCACAAAAAGATTTTCAAAGACAATTCGACCACTCAAACAATGACAATAGCTCTTTAAATAGAAAACGGGTCATTATTTGAGGGGGAGAAAGCGTCATCAAATAATCTTTTAAAAACGGTCTTTCAAAATAAGTCGAGGAATAAAAGGATAAAGTTTGGGATAATGACGGATAAAAATTTCAATGGGAGTTAATGGAATTTACCTACAAAAGCTTTAGATGTCATTTGTTTAAATCTTTATGGACTTATTTGCAATTTGAGACTTAGTGAATTCAGGCCTTAAACTACATTCGATCAATATTGCCAACACCTCATAGTTTGTAAACGACTTAGGAATGCTTGAAAATACTTTCATAGTTTTAAAAGCCTTGAAATTGATTCTCACGGACTAGATTTAAGCTTATTAATTCTTCAAACACGATCTTGAATATGTAGGCGTATAAGGTTTTGTTAATTCCGACATGTCGAAACCAGCAAGGGGGAAGGAGTAGATGTATACTTGATAGTGTCATTGGCCTTCTTTTGAGGTTAGCTTCTTTTGTCTTTTGAGGTTAGCTTTTTTTTATTTTAGGCTGTTTTGAATCTTTTGGGTGCACTATTTCAATCACATGGTGGAAGAGACATCTCTTCATTAGTCAGTATGCATTATTTGAGTTCCCAGGGGGAAGTGTTAGGAGAATAATTATTTAAAACGTGAGAAGAATTTTCCTGATTCAATAAATGCTTCCTCAAACGGTCAATCCCTAAGCTTATTCTTAAAAGAAGTAGAAATATTTAATAAAAGAGGTACCCATAGGTATGATGATTCCTTAAGTTAGTTAGTATTCTGCAGAAAGAAATGAGTACATTTGGGACTTAGTTGACTTAGGTGTTATCATTTCGACTACTTAGAGGGAATAATTGTGACATTCGAGACTTAGTTGACTTTGGTGTTACAATTTATATCATAACTATATTGAAGAGAGAAATGTGCTCATCCGGGACTTAATTGACTTTGGTGTTGCGGTATCAAGTTCTTGAAAGGGTTAATTGTGTACTTCGGATATCTGGGATTTATACATTAAGACTGCTTGATGCGGCTTGCAAGAAAGTTCTGAATCTACTCAAGAAAAGATTGTTGGTTTAGGGGGAAGCTAAGACAACATCTAAACCGACATCACCAACCACACAAGCTCAAGTTACATATGTACTTGAATCTGTTTCATACTCAAAGTTTGAAGCAAAGACTTTCGTTACTTGGAAAGAAAGTTAAAGCAATATTGAAGAGTGCTTAGACAGAGAAAGATCAGATTGACAAGTTCTTGAAAGAAAGACGGTTAATGAGGAGCTTAGAAAGTTCGTTGATGGGAGATTGTACGAAGGAGACCTACGGCTGCGACAAAAAGTAAATCCATATGATTTCTATTCATATTGATGTTCTCATCAATTCAGGTCAAACCCGTACATAATAATCTATGTGATATATGTCGTGTGACTTATGGTGTTCATTAGGCATGCTCGAGTACAAAAATTTTCAAGAATTTCTTAAGTAAATTCAAAAATTTCAAATTATTGTACTCAGCAATGTCTTACTCTATCCCTTCTAATTTTGAGGGGGAGCATTAATAATGTTCCTATACGTTATTCTGTAAATTTTTGTCCCCGGGAGTTTTTATCAATTGATATCCAAACATATCAAGGGATTAAACATTTTGGATAAGGGTGAGAAAATGTGGATTAAACTGAATCTAACTTGTATTGAAATATGATCATATAAATGGACTAGTACACTCTACACTTAGCATGTACTATGATATCGATGCAACATGTTTTAAGGGGGATATTTTTAGTGTTATTGAAAAACTCTCAAAGGTGTATCTTTTTGATATTTATATCAAAACCCACTATGATTGAATTTTCAATGGTTTGAAGGATTGTGATGGTATACCTAGAAAGACGGCCCATGTTATTAAATTTATGAAAGATATAAGGTGTTAGGCTATATGTATTCAAATCCCATGATCCAGCCAGAACTGGAGGGATTCCTACCCAGGATATTACACTAAGTTAGTGTAGAAGTCTTCGTTATTGACCTAAAGTGAGATCAAGTGATAAAAGGCAATATTGTCGAAGAAGATGGAGCATCAATGGAACAAACCCAACAACGGAGTTAGTTATGAAGTCTCGGTATGCCATTGAAGGGGTTGAAGAATGAAAAAGAAAATAAGTATAAATGGTGTAAAGAAGCAGCCCTCATACACTTAGGCAGCCAGGAAATGGTGTCAATACATAAACTGCTTAGAAACACTAAGGTGTTGTCTGTCATGAAGACTGTTATGGACCCTTGTGATGTTATGGCACAACCCATTCCCTAAGCACTCATGGTCTCTCAAAGGATCTCTTGTTTCATATCTATCGGAGATTTACACGTTTCTTTCTATCTGGACTTTCTCACTCCGAAGTTAGTTGATATTGTAAAGGTGGCAATCTGCTCTAGCCTGCCGATCACTAAAATCAAAGTGCACTATTAAGTCTAGAGCCAAAAGGAGTTCATCATAAATCTATTAGGACAAGTGTCAAAATTTTGCTTGCATTTCTCACACCAAATGTGAAAGCGTGAAAAAATATAAAGAAGTATTACAGCATTATCACTTGTGGTTAAATCTTTGTCTGAAACATCTGAGCGATTACTTAAGTATTCACAAAGAAGATGGAAATCCTGCTTGTGCCAACATCAAATTGCTCAATGGTAGGTGACTTGTGCCGCATTTCTATACGAATCATACTTGTGAACAACTAGAAAGTAAACGATGGTACGATTCTATAAGGAATCAAACTTGCTCCAGAAAATGGAAATCAAAGGTTGTTAATTGAATTTTTGAATTTGTAAATGATTAACACCTCCTCGGTCTGTGTCACAAAAAAACACTTTTTGCACGTGATTACACCGATTGATTTTCAAAATTCAATTTTCTATTTTCATCGGTGAGATAGTAACTCTATGGTTTCACTCTTATGATGATTGTATGCTTTCTTGAGACTTTCCGAATATGAGAAATGCGAGTTTGATGAATCTAATGCAAATGTGTTTGAAAGATTTATATAATTCAACTGAAATCTTGTCAGGAGATTCTTATTAAATTAATCTTACCTGATCCACAGGTCGATTCCTCATGGATTCGAAGGTTCTCCAACCAAAACTCGGCGAATAAACAAAGCCATATTGCCGCCCTTCTTTATTGCTAACTGTTTAAATGCAGGATACGTAAAGATGGCGGTGAAGTTACTTAATGCTAGCTGACTCACAAGATTCATAACCACATTCTCATACCCGACCGACAAACATAAAAGCACATCATGAAAGATCATAGTACATGTTTCAAGACTTCTGCTACTGTTGATACCGTACGTCTTTCTTGAAGTGACGAAGTATTAAAGTCAAAGAATTTCAAAGAAGTTTCCATCACTCTGATACCGAACGTCTTTCTCAAAGTGACAAAGTGTTAAAGTTAAAGAATTTCTAGAAAGATGCAATATTAAAGCTTTTCCAAGTCAACAAATCATGGAATGGGTCATGAGCATGTCGGTCCAGAGTCACAAGTCAAAAGTGACAAAGTCACAAGATGGCGAAACGGAAGATTATGCTTGGTTGTATGATTCACAGTGCTCAAGATCACATCTCCATTACAAGTAAAGGATAAGGACAATGGCTCGAGCTAAAGTCAAAGTTATATACAACATATTCACAAGAGAAAGTCAAGTTTACGAGCTAAAGACTAAGAGATATAACATAGTATGCTAGGTTAAATTTTGTAAAATGGAGTGACCTCCCTTAGGGGGAGATTGTTGGAAACAAGAAAAGTATCAGTCACTTCCAAGTTGTAATAGTCTTAGCCTGTAGTTTGTTATATGATTAGTCTAGTAAGCTAGTCTGGCCCAAGGCCCATGGATAAGCCGTTTGAAGGCCCATGGTCTGCCCACGTATGTAGTATATATCCCCCTTTCGTGCCTTGGGAGGGTGGTTGCGTGTTTTTATTTTCTCATTTTACACACATAATAATATTATCATCTTTCTCTCTCTAGAAACTTTCCAACCCACTTCTCTCTCTAGTTCTTGTATAATATCATAGATTACTAGTATTCTTCAGTAGTCAAGAATGGTGTTCCTAAGATGAAGGGTCTTTTTTTATCCTCCCTTATGTCTAAAATCACGAAGTCACGAGGTTTCACATAGTAACGACATTACTAATTACATCTTTGGCTATTACTAAGGGAGATTTAGATTATACGAATGGACTAGCTTAACGAAAGCCTAATGTCCGTTTCTACAGGCCTTTCATTGGTTAACTTATTGTAGATTGAAAAGGGCATGATGTTTACATCAGATCATTGGCCAACTAAGGCATTCGTGTGTTTTAATCCTCCTATGCTAGATGGTATTTCAAAATTTCCTCCTATATCCTCCATTCTGGTTATATTTTTCTTAAGAATCGCGTCGTGCACAAGCCCCTTAGGTAATAAATTATAAGTTTTTCGCTTTATCTTTCCTACTCGGGTTTTTCATTAAACTTCTGATTTTCTACGAGCCCTTCGATTAGTTTTTCATTGATTCTATGTTTCGAGTAATATCTTACATCATGGGAACTGGAAACTCCTGCTGGCTCATCCTCTTCATTCTTCGTGATTTTTTTCTTGCACTTTTAGTTGGCTCGTCATCAGCCTTTCTTTTAACTTCATTTTTCATGTCAATTCCCTTAGGGGGTCTTTCTTCATCAGATTTGCCAGGCTTCATTACGCTTTTATCAATTTCCATGTTGTTTTCTCTGTTTCCACCCTCCTCTATTCGAATGAGGGAGATGATATTGACGTTCTTAGTAATGGGGTGCCTAGCCTCTTCCCTTATTAACACCTTTTCTGGAGTTTTGCTGGCTGTGAGTTCCTTAAGAAGTCCAAACATTTTTGCCATTCAGTCGTTGATCTCCTCTCGCTGTTTGAAGATAGCATTTTTTTAACCTCTCCATCCTTTCAATTGCGTGCTACCTTGTATTATCGTACTCAAAAAGCCTCGAAACTGGGTTTCTTAGCACTGAGGTGAGGGTTGGCGTACAGTTCACGGAAAGTGAAGGAAACTTTGCCTTGGTGGCTCATTTAGGCCTCATGGAGGGATGAGGCTCAGGGATACTACTTTAGCAAAGGCTTATGGGTGTGGTGTTGAGCTTGTTTTTATCATGAGTTTGCCACCGGCGGGCTACGGTCAATCTCGCACTTAAGATGAAAGGAGACATGATCATAAAAAAAATTTGATTTCGGAGCCAGCGATCGAATGCCATAGTGAGAGACATTTTGGGTGTAAGTTACTGAAAACAATTTCATGCTTTAGAGAGAGATTCTCCTTGATGTTGTTGGAACATCAGGATGTCATTTCGAAGTTTTGCAGTCCTTCCCGGTGGAAAGAATTAAGCAAGGAAATGAGTAGTAAGATCCTCCCATGTTGAGATGGATCCTGCTGGAAGACGTTCAAGCCAATTGCTAGCCTGATCATGAAGGGAAAATTGAAATAAATGTGCGTTCTTTCCCTGTTGTCACTGTTAAGGTCAAGTGAGTCTACTAGTTTAAGAAAATACTTAAGGTGTTGGTTTGGATCCTCAGACCAAAGTCCGTAGAATGAGCATTCGTTTTTCACCAACCGGATGGTGTCAGATCGAATAGGCACCATATTGTTCCCATCGAGGAGCTCAATGGTGTTCCTATAGCCCTCGTGGCTAGGTTTGGAGTGATCTCTAAGAGTACGGATAGGATTTTCCTCTCTCATGGAGGTCAACAAAAAGATTTACGAAACAAATAACACAAAGAAAATATAGACTACGAGAAAGCTAATATACTGAAAATAAAATCTTACTTGATAGGAATCAAGCGAGTAGACCTAAGCTAAACAATGGTCAAAACCACTATACTATGCCCGCACCAGGGGCGCCAAAAAAAACAAGATGCGGTTTGTCGTAAGGACTTCAACAAAGAAGATTTACAACTCCATAGGCAGAGCACCTAACTGTTGTAGTGTAGTATAGGCAAGACTCATGGGTTGTTATCGTTCTTTAGGGGAATAGGTTTGGGAGGCTCGATCAAGATCTAATAGAGGTATACGAGGTTGAGAGAAGATTCTTTTTTGTATTTTTATTTTATAGAAAGCAGGTAAAAAAAAAAAAAAAAAAAAAAAAAAAAAAAACAATTCATTTGTTTGAGAGGTTGGTTTGTTATATCTTATTATAACTAATTAATAATTAAAATAAATCAAAATACTTGGTGTGATAACATTTTGATAAACGAAAACGTATTTTACTTAATCATGCACTACTCCTTAAGATGGCTTCTCCTCAATCTGTGTAGTATTTCCTAAGTCATATACGTATTACTCGTACCCGTATCGTCTATGGTAATATTCTGTTAGGCAACGGCACAAGTAAGGTAGTTTGAAGAATATTTACAAGCCCCTAAGAGAATATTAAAAAATGCATTTGAAACATTCTTAAGTGGGATCAACCTTATTAGGGTAAGGTAGTATGAAGAATGTTAACGATGGTATCCTTTCTACTCACTCGCGTTTCCCTAGACGTATATGCTAATCTAATTTTAATATTTATGGCTAGGTTTTCTAAATCCTTAAGTGTACCATCCATAAACAACGAAGCAACATTAAAAGGGTTTACAATCTAAGTTTCATGTAAATCATAGTAAATACTAAAGGTTCTAGTCCTAGCATGTTATGCACAAGAGGAATCAAACAAACTATAGAAATATTGAAAGATTTAAAGCGGTTAGATGAACTTCACTTGCATTAAAAAACATGGATTAAAGATTGTTAAAATAAGGTTTTGTGGCCCTTAAAGAAGGCCTAAAAAACTTGCATAAAACTGAATATAAAAGTTAGGGTTCGTCTCCCAAACGTTACACACCTAAAACCCTAAAATTGATTTTGTATATATAGGAAAAGTGGCACGACGACGTCGTGTTAAAGCCCTGACGTCGTCGTCACGTTAAAGATCCTAGGTCCACTTTAAGTCGGCTACATTCTGACGCTGTCGCCAAACTTGTGACACAGTCGCTATGAAAATCCTGACATCATCGCTTAGTAATCGTGACGCCGTCTCCACGCTCTGTATGCACGGTTTCTTCAAAGGAATTGGTTTCTGTAGAGTCGTATTAGTCTGTTTCGGTTTCTTCTTCCAAATGAGACTTAAGTCAATGTGTATTTCCTCTAGATGTCATCCAAAAATGCTAAAAAAACACAAAAACAAGTGATTAAGCACATAATCTAGGCATATTTGCATGATTTAGGAGGCTAAATGACCTCGAAAAAGTATATAAAATGATACATCATCACATCTCAAAACGCACAGAAATCTTCATGAGAAACAAATTGTTTATGCATTCGATCAAAAAATGACAGTGTTTTCTAGGGACATGGTATAACGTTCGTTAGTTCGATCTCGAACTAGTGAGAGCTAATCACCCGAACGGGGTTTGTCAATCTCCAATAGATCTATTTTATAACATTCGCGCTTACCCTCCAAGTAATTAACAGTTCATGCAACCTAAGCTAATCCGTAATCATTCGAGTAAAAGTATAGTTGTTGCATCTATAAGTAAAAACAAGTATTGTATCTCACCGTGAGATATGAAAATGAGTTTGTAAGAAATCATGTAAATGAGTTTGTAAAGGTTCATGTATCCGAGTATATAAATGAGTTATGAGAGCAAGTATGCAATCAAGTATGTAAAAGAGATTGTAAAAAATATATGTAAACAAGTTGTAACGAGCATGTATTCTCCCCCGAGATTTGTAAAGCAAATGTAAAACAAGTGAAAGAGAGCTATAAACTCACCTCAATGAATGAATTGATTATATAAATCAAATGCGTGAATCGTCACGAATAGCCAGAATGCAACCTAATTAATTATAGGTCGTATAAGTACGATTTATTTAAATTAAATACAACAATGTACATTATCAAGTTATATAACCACCTAATAGTTTTGTTTAACTTGTATAAATCGAAATAGTGTTTACGTTAAGTTTATCACTTTTATTATTTTTGCAACGACAATATATATATAGTTTAGTGAATTCATAAAATAATATTTATACGGTTTTAAACCGCGTATAAATATTATATAAGTGTTACTAAAATATTTTCTAAGGTTTTTACAATTCGAACGGACCGAAAATGTCCGAAATTAAATGTTACTATTCATGTCAAGAAAACAGTGCCAAATTTTATATAAAAAGTTACCTAGTTTTCATGGTGATTTTACTCATTTTTACACACTTTTGGGCTTAAAAAATCACAATGTTATAGTAAAATATTATTCCGAGTAACATTGTAGTTTTATAGTTAACCCGACTCATACCTGAAAGCCCTTAAAAATACCATTTATAAATCTACCAGCCCTTTGCCGAAAAACTGTTTTTGTCGGTATTGTTTCAAATCTAGTTTTGGCCATAACTTCTTCGTTTTAAATCTGTTTTTCGAGTATGAGAATGTAGCTATGAATATGACTTGTATTGGACCAGCTGCTGCCACCATCGAGATTACCTGCATGAATAGGTTAGTGATGAACAACATATATGGACGAAAGTGTCTATGTCACTTCGTCGAATACGGTTGCAATAACCACGGTTCCCCGTTTAATAGTATAAATACTGCTTGTGATCAGGTAGAATTTAAAAGAATCTACTTGACAGGGTTTCACAGCTGCACTAACCATTCTCATTACCAGAGCGTCTCAAAGAAGACAACACGGTATGAGTAAACCAGAGAGACAAAGTCTCACCTCAAAAATTGATTTGAAAATTAATCGACGTGTCACTTGCTAAAGTGGTTTTGCGACACATCAAGAGTTTTATGCATTTCAAAATTCATCAACCGTCAATTCATAGTCTGAACCGAATTGATATCCAATGCTACAAGTTTGATCCATGTAGGATTTCACAAGTCACCTACCGCAGAGCTTGTTTGATGTTGGCTCTTGAAGGATTTCCATCGTCACTATGAATACTAAATATCACTCTGATGTTCTGGCAATATCACAAGGATAATGCATAGGACTCTTAAGATATTACTTGTTTTTACAGTGTATGAAAAACAAATATATTGGAATGGTGTCCTAAAGAGATGTAGGGATGATCTCTTTATGGCTCTAGACTCGATAGTGCACTTTGGTTTTAGTAATCGAAGGCTAGAGCAGACTGCCACCTTTTCAATACCAACTAAATCAGAGTGAGAAACTCGATAGAAATGTGTGTAATCTCCGTGAGAAATGAAACAAGAGTCTTTTAAGAGACCTTGAGTGGCTAGGGAGGGTTATGCATTGCATTACTAGGTCCATGATGACTATCTGCAATACCAGACAACAGCTTAGTGTTTCTGATAGCATATGTATTGACCCATTTTCTATCTAAGTGTAAGGAGGGCTTCTTTCTTTTCACCCTTTATCTTTACTTTTATTTTTCATTCTTCAACCCCTTTAATGCTTACCAAGACTTCGTCACTAACACCTTGTTGGGTTTGTTCTGGTGTTAGCTTTGTCTTAGTCTGCATTATCCCCTTTTCTCACTTTTACTCCTTTTGTATCATACCTAAGGACTTCTATTCTAATTAATGAAAAGTTCTTGGGTAGATCCCTCCGGTTCTGGCTGGATCAGAGAACAAATACCTAACCTTAACCACCTTATAACTTCATAAAATTAAGTACATGGTCGGTCTATTAGTATTGCCATTATTTCCATTAAATCCTTTTGAATTCCACCAAGGTACTTGTGATATAATATCAAAACATTTGTACCTCGATAGTTTTTACCTTTCAAAATTGCTCCCCCTTCATATGTGCATCAATAATCAAAAATGTTTTGCACATACGAGGAAGAAGCTGCACTATAGTCATTAAGATCACGTTTACATGTTATATATTTTAATCACATCTTCTCCCCTATCAAAAATGTCAAATCTCTTGATATTTTAGATATAAATTGATTTAAATATGTATGAAAGTTATTTGGGGAGAAAAATGTTCTGATTATATATATTCAGCCTTATTAGGAACATTTTAATGCTCCCCCTTAAATTTTGAGGGTATTATATGGTGTTGGGTATGTTAATTTGAAAGAATTTGAATTTCTTGAAAAAATTCTTGAAAATTTATACTCAAACATTATATATGCCTATTGTTATACACTACATATTTACATATTCACAAGTTTTATAATTATGATGTTTGACCTAAAAGAGTAGAACAAAGTATGAAAAAGTCATATTGTCCACTGAAGCAGTCTAAGGTCTTCCTCATATTCTCTTCCACCAACAAACTTCTCCAAGCTCCTCAGTAACCTTATTTCCAAAAACTGTCAATCAATGTCTTTCACCATGATGTGAGACAGTGTCTTGTATAACTTACTCCATCTCCTCTTTGGCATGGCTTTGTTATACCCCATCCTCAAATGGTTTCCATGTCATGAAGAGTATCCTGAACTGATTGGAGTGTACCGTCACTAAACTTGTGGAGCTCATCGGACCGCATCAATCTCTTTCTGTTTAACTTTTCTTCATAAATGACTCCTTGAGGATCTGAGAGAGTGGTATATAGTGCTCTCCAGGAGAGGTCTTCATCACGTGTTCTTGACTTTGATATATTGAGCTTCTTTTAGTAGCTTTCAATGCCCAGTTAAAGGTCTTCTACTCTCTTGTGAATGACAATACATCTTGTAAACATATGTAATGCCACGGCCAAGTCGATAATGACATCATTGTTAAGATTGAAGAGCTTGTTTTAAACAACAAGAAGCAACATATCCTCGATGTCATTTAGATGAATTCTTAGAAAGTCACCTTCCATGAACTTGTATAACTGCTTATCGACTCTTCTAACCTCAATCTCCTCCAAATGACCATAACCATACCACTTGTTAATTTTAACATTGGTCACTTCTAGAATTCTCTTGGTGGAGTATACATCATGTTTGGATACCCTGTTACTAGCATATCCATAAAAGGTTTGTCTTTTAGATCTCCAATATGAAGTACCTAAAAGAGTATGTCTGTTATAAGCTACTTTTATAGGACTCCATAACATGGGTACCATATCTTCAATTCCCTGTAAGTCGTACTTAGCAGCCTTCATGTTGGTTAAAGAAGTCGTGTATGTTCTATCGGTGCTTCTTCCTTGCAAGTATGCCAAATCATTGTTGAAGAAGTAATCTGCCAGGACAATCAGACGATTTCTTGATTTAACTAGAGGTAGTGGTTTGCTTAAGTCAAATGGATATCTATCTCCTTCAGGGTTACTCCAGTCTAATTTATCATTCATTGCTTTGTAACATTCTTCCATATTATATTCGAGCTCCACATAACTCTTGCAACTGCCTTTGAGAAGATTGTAAACTATTATTATTAAATCAGCTTTAGTTAGCTCACTAATCTACAAGCGATTCATGGAAAATGCAGTGAAGTCGATAGGAGTGGTCATCAATTCATTAAACATTTTATAAGGTTTTTCTGCTTTGGCAAGATCACTAAGCCAATTCTGAGTAGGTCCATCATTAACTGCTTTGCCTGTGTTCCATTCAGGAACATGAGTAGAAGGTCTTTTAGGTTTCTTAAACCAGTACTTTGGATCAGCCTTGACAATGGGTGGTTTATCAGTCTTACCTATGTCTTCTCCTAGATTTTGTGGCAATTGAGTATCTTCAGCTTCAAACATTGTCTCCGCTGCTTGAGTAGACTTGCCAGTAGATTTTGGCTGAGATTTGGTGGTGCCTTTGGAGGTATCAGTTGACTTTACCTTCTTTGATGGTTCAGCGTCTTTAATCGTCTTCCTTCTCTTTAACCCTTGGTCTGGTCCAGCAGGAGGGTTTCATCTCTATCAACATCATTTGGTTTTCTTTTCTTCAACTTGTTAGCAACACCTTTGTCCATGGCATCTTCATCCTCAAGTATTGACTCCATGAGAGCATGATATAGAGCCTTGTGCTTGTGATTTTTGTCAAATGACTTGGATTTAGTCATTGTTTCGAACAAGGTTCTTTTCTGACCAAATTCTTTTAGTGCAGCTTTATCAGATGAAGTGATATTGTATTTAGTCTCTTGTTGTTTGCCTACTTGTTCCATCTTGATCTTGTGAATGTCTGCAGTACTTTTTTGAGGTTAGTGTTGTTGTTTGAGTACATCTGTGACAACCGTTGCAGGAATAGTGTGTTCGCGAATAAATTCCGCAGTTTGTTTTTGGATTACTTTATAAAGAGAGTCTTTCAGATTGGTTCCACGACACTCTTTAACAACAATTGGAACTTCAAAGTTGATTGCTGCACGAATTGCTTAATTATGATCAACATTTCTAAGTATCTTTACTTCCTTCTCCAAGTCAAAAACTCTTTGATGGATAGCAGAGAGGGTTGTAGATTCAGGAATTGTAGTGGTTGAGGTTGTAGTTTCTATGGTTGTTGGTGTTGGGATAAGTGTTGATTGTTAAAGGGTAGAAAAGAATGGAGGAAGTATTAAAGGAATGGTTGTTGCTGGAGCTGCTGTAACGATTACAAAGGGTTTGATGACAGAAGGTTCAGGAATTACTGTCACAAGTACAGTGAGAAGTGCTGAAGTCTGAATACTTGGAACTTCATGTTGAACTTCGACATCAGACATAGAAATTATTTCTGTTTCAACAGCTTAAAGATTTTCAAGGTTGAGATCAATGCTTTTGTCACCATCAGATTCAATTCTTTCATCATCACTTTGTTCATCATCATCATCATCATCATCACTAACTCCCCAAGACTCATACTCACTATCTGAAGAATCAGCTTTGGACACATCAGGAACCCCTAGTTTTATACCAGTTCCTTCATGTGTGTCAATAGACTTGCCTTTTGGCTCATCAGGAACCTATGGTTATAAGTCAGCTCCATCACCTGAGCCACCTTCCTGATGCATGTGTGTTTCATGTTTTCTTCTCTGGATAGCCTTTTTCATTTGATCTTCCTCAAGTAAAGCAGCTTCAGACAGCAAATCAATTCCTTTGTTTCTTTCAGCCTTTGCTGGTGCCTTCTTCTTTGACACAGACACACCAGGAGTGTCTCTAATTTGAACACCAGTTGGTTGTCTTCTAGCAACAGGTTTCTTGGCAGGTTCTTCAGTAATGAAAAGATTTTGTTTCATTGAAGGAGAAGCAGGTTTCTTCCATTTCCAAGCTTTCTTAGGAGTTGCTGCTCCTGTTGCAAATGCTAGATAAGTCTTATAAGAATTAGAGTTTTGTATCTTTTGATTTATCATCACTGCAGGAATTAATGCTCCATACACTTGATTGTCTTCACTTTTGGCAACAAATCTCAAGGTGCCTAAGACACTATCATCCCTGACTATATGCATGAACATTCTGTTCCTCATTGAGATGGACTTGTCTTTTGAAATCAAGTGTTGGATGATGGCCTTTGTAAATCTGGGATATGGCATATTCTCATATCTTTTAGCACTAGAGTCTCTGTTGTCAATCTGGAACATGAAATCTTCCCAAATTAATTCCACAAAGTCAACATTCTTTTTGTAGAAAATCCCCTACAGGATTTGTGCTCTTGAAAGTATGATCTTATCAAGACCTGTGGTTTTCCCCGAAAGGCATTTGTTGATGATGGCAGTAAAGGTTCTCCATGGTTGGTGCATGTGGTTTGTATACACCTCAGTAATAGATCACCTCAGTAATAGATCCAATATCTCCTTTGTAGCCAAGTTCCTTGACGAATGAGACAATTTCTTCATTAGAAAGAGGTTCATTGAACTCTTGATTCGGAAGTCTAGGACAGATCTAGAGAATATCTCAAAGACTTCCAGATCAATTCTGCATCTTTTCTTATCAAGCTTGAATTGGTACGAAGATGAGTCTTTAATCTTGGAGATGGTGAACCAGAACTGTTGCATATAAATTTTTAGGACATATGCAGTAATTAGAAAAGCAAGGAAGCAAGGAGAGAGTGCGAATGTGTAACTCCCCGACCCAAAAAGGGTAGAAGTATTACAAATAT
>BQNB010039259.1:0-17121 GCA_026074375.1 Tanacetum coccineum | reverse complement strand
AAGGGGTTACGGGTACAGAGTTGGTTCGCAGGTTTAAACATAAACCTTGGGGAAGAGGCAACTTTGGCCCTCCATCTTTCTTCTCTTTTCATTTCTTATAAGCCGAAAAAACAGTTATAATTAGGTTTGGAAAGTGACGCTTATGGCCCCTGCGTTTTATAACTAAAAGAATAAAGAAAGGTTTTGGTAAATTGCAAAAATGGTCCCTCTGGTTTTTTATACAAAAGAATAAGGGAAAGTTTGAGTAAACTGCAAAACAGCCCTTGTGTTTGGTTTCTTTTGTTTCTTTTATAAAAACAACTTTTAAACTTGGCATTTTTAGCCCCTTTTCTTTATTTTTTTCATTTTTTTTTATAAAACACTTTAAAAAATGAAAGTTTAGCCCCTTGAGTTTTGTAAAAAGGATTAATGGGCTATGGTTGGGCTATGGGGCCCATTGGGTTTGGGTTTGGGCCCAATAAGGTGTGGTTTCTACTATTGGGCTTTTTCAAGGCCCACTAAGGTTCAGGTGGGTTTTGTGTGTACAATGGCTGAGGTTGGCTGTAACTGGGCTAGGATTGGGCCTTCAAAGTCTTCACAGTCTTTGTAATTATACTATTGGGCTTTCCCGGCCCATCAGATGGGTTAAGATTGCATCCAATAGTATTCTTCAGTTCCGGCTCCGGTTTGACTGCTGATTCTTCTGTATTGACTTTGACTTTGACTTTTTTTGGTCTTTGGCCTTGATTTTTCACAGTCTTTTCCATTCCATGCTCAGTTTTGTCATTTTGGCTTGGTTTTCTGTCTTTTTGATGATATCCACTTCCTGCACAATACAAATGCAAAACAAACATATATTTGGCAGTTTTTGTCTGTTTTTGGTCATTTAAGCTCGTTTTTAGAGGTAAAAGATATGTGTAATTAAGCACTTATCAAGAAGCAAAGATAGTTTGTCTCACATCTACCAAGAGATTTTTCAAAAACGAGGAGAAGGGTAGACGGTGACAAGAATGGATGAAGAATGAAGCTGAGAAGAAAAAGTCTAAGTTAAAGGCTAGCTGAAAGAAAAGTGTTTCCCGAGAGACAACCCGATCGTTTGTAATTTTTAATTGTTTGCTGAGTCTGTCTTCCCAGACATTCCATACGGCGTATCGAACCTCTATGGATACGACGTATGGACCTGTCTGGACGTTATCAGTCCTTTAAATTCTGCATTTAAATTCCTGCATCTTTAAAACATTTGTTTTTACAGGATGCAATATGGTGTATCCTTGGGTTTGGGATACGACGTATTGACTCCCTGTATAGTATGTGTGTTTATTTATCCGCATTGTAACCATTATACAAACCGAGATAGAATTGCGTATTTTGTCTTCTAATCTTTTATATAGGAGCTTGCTGTAAAGAATGGATGAATTGGTGACAGTATACTCTAAAAAAAGACATGTGTTGAACTCATACGGGCATTTTGACTCCTCTTCAACACACTTTTGCTCAAGAACTCAAATCGGAGAATCATCCCGAGCAAAATATCAGGGGAGTTCCTCGTTCTAATTCTATTTCCCATTTTCTTTAATTGTTTTATCTATACAACGAGGACTTTGTATAATTAAATGGGGGGATGGAGAATTAGAACACCGACTTGTCCTTCTTTTTACAAATAATATGCTATATGCTTAAAATTATGCCAAATTAAATTTTTTTAGCATACTTTTGTAAAAATTGCTAGTTACATGACCTCGCACACAATAACCCATAATGCCAAATTATGAGAATTAAGCCTATTCCGTTTCCAAACGTTTACTAAAAATTCCACAAAAATTATGAGTGTGTCGGTGATGTAGTAGACTTTAAAACTTGGCTTGGTATATCACTCAAGACCATAATGATGAGTACTATGGATTTAGATGGAGTAACCTGTTTAACTGGTAAATTTATAGGAATACAACAAAAAGCCCATATGTTGTAATATTAACTAACTACACTGGTTAGTTAACCCACGTACAACCCTTTGCTTACTCTCACTATAAGAGTAAATATACCCTTAGAAAAACCTGTTGAGCCATTCTTGTCTTTTTCACACCAAAATATTATGTCGTTACACCTTTACACCTTAGCCTACCCTGTAGATTAAGCCTATTTAATCAAAGTTGCTAGTTGCTTTTGTGTAAAGTTTTGTAGTTCCTGTGTCAAAGTGAAATTTTCTATCTCTGGTTAGGTCGGGAAATTGCACAATGCAATGGGAATGTAGAAGTATGTAGCTCGTGTATTTTGTTACTTTCGCAATTATGTTTCATGTTCAAAGATGAAGTATTTAAAGAAAAATTATCCGGATGAATTATGATGGTGAAGATGGTGAAATTGCACCAAGATTCGTAGTATATTGTTGAAAAAATAAATAAGGAAAATGGAAAAATAGAAAATTGCAGCAAAAAAAGAGTAGGAAAGAATGATAGTCGGTTCATTGAACTTAAACCGACAAATTACTTAGAGGATTGATTATTTGTTGATATGTGATAAAAATCAACGATGTATAGTTTTGTATAAAAGTGGTCGATATCACCACTTGTCTTGTAAAAGTATGTAAAGTATGGGATGATTGGGAAGTTGACCGTTATAGGAACACCAACTTTGGTTGTCTTTGTCATTCTATGATCGAGACGTTTGTATATATTTCCGAGTCTTTATCATGGAACGGTCGAGAAAGTCACTAGCAACTATATTTCTTATTTATTCAGGCTTAATCTATTTGTTTTGTGAATTTTATTTAACAACAGTTTATTTTCCTTTCCTAACAACTAACCTTAGGTTTTACTCGAATAAGGATGAGATCGAATCATGCATGTGTATTCCGTTGTTACGGCCATGTATGCGTGACTCAGCTACCTTGTTGGTTTATTACTTTTGGTGAAAGTTAGAAGATCCATACCCCATATCATTCTTCGTCCTATGCACCCTTGCTAGTTTATGACTTTGGTAAAGACTACTAATCCTATTCTTTAGCTTATTCGAGATCGGGAATGAGCAGTCACATGTGTCTATCCTGTCGTTACGGGTGTGTATATGTGGTCTTTGTCGCCCTTCTGGAATATTGGTATCGAATAGAGGTTAAAAAGAGTAATCTAACCCATTAAGCCTATTAACCTAATTTACCTTTTGAACTTGTTACTCCTTAGCTCTAGTGATG
Organism: Tanacetum coccineum; assembly: GCA_026074375.1. NCBI lineage: Eukaryota > Viridiplantae > Streptophyta > Magnoliopsida > Asterales > Asteraceae > Tanacetum > Tanacetum coccineum. Next base: position 13,955 of record BQNB010039259.1, on the reverse strand, counting down.
GAGATGTGTATCCTTGCCAAGCATATAATAGAAAACTAATCACGACCGTGCAATTGAGCGTACCTATTAAATGTTACCACCTAGATTAGTTGAGTGATCTGAGTGTTTTCATTTCCCATATTTTGTGAGGTGCTTAGTTTTGTACAGGTGATTAAAATGAAAGAATGCTTAAAGGAAAAATCCTTAACTTCGGTTGAGATACATTTTCAATAAATTACTAAAGTCTACTTGAGGACAAGTAGGATTCAAGTGGGGGGATATTTGATGACATCAAATAACATTACTTTTATATCATCATTTATCCCTAATAAATTACCCACTTTTATATAATTATTGCAAGAATTGTTACTTAATTGCTTAAAGTTGTTAATTGCAGTAATTATGGAGTAAATTGTGAAGACAAGCTAAAAGGCACACATTTTGAAGCTTAAATGATGATATTTGAAGATTGCTTATTTCTGACTACATACGCCGTATCCAGCAAAGAAGATACAGCGTATCAGCGGCTGGACTTCACAAGAAAACGCGTATGTTCAAGAGCCAATACGGCGTATCCTGCTGATTATATATGTCGTATCTAGCTGGTCAACAATCAAAGAGCCTGCAGTAAATGTGATTAGAAGGAAAGATATATTTGATTGATTGTGAACGTAGCGCGTACTCTAAGGAAATTACCCCTATACGCCGTATTGACCTCATTCAATACGGTGTATCCATCAATTTTCAGAGACTATAAATAAAAGACTCAAAAATGAGTTTTCAGTGTGCAAAATCATATTCTCTATACCATACACATAAAAGTTGATTTTCTGAAGTGAAGAAGAGCAGCCAAGGTCAAGCATCGATCATGATTCCATAGAAGACACCGTGTAATTCTTATACTCTTGTAATCATTTAATTTTTGGATATCATTTTTTACAAATTTAATAAAAAAATACAATTATTACCCCCAACACACATGTTTTACTTTTTTCCCTGTAATTGGTCACACTTGTATAATTACAATGGTCATGGGCTAATACCCTCGGGTATTAGCCATCTTAATGAAGATTTAATGTTTGGTTTGTTTTAATCCGATTGCTTAATTTATCGTTGATCGTTTAATTATGTTTATCACCTAAATACTTGTCTAGTGTTTGGTATGCAACTAATCTCATTCCAACTGGGTCTAGTGATACTAACAAGAAAATTAGATTACTAGGATTGCTCTCCCATATCCATGTTTTTTTTTACCTAGATGTTAGGATCACCAATAATTGTTCTATCTTGGCCTTTAAATTATATGCTTAGTTGGAACGGGCAGGTGAACCAGTATGTTTCAACAAGTATGTTCTTAATTAATTGGTAAAGACTTGAACAGTTAACTACCAATATATAAAATACCATCAAACAATAAGTGGGTAAAGTCTCGATGTGGTAGGGTTTAACAAGATCACCATTGCTTTAATCCCTAGATAGATTATAAATAAACTAAAAGGATGCTTTATGCGGATACGTTAATTGTGAAAGGATTCAACGTGTCTAGGTCTTAGGATGATGTCCCGCCTAAGTCTTAAGAATGATATGACGCATCGAGATAAACATTCATTGCACTAAACAAACAAACCATCATTTAATTGGATTTAATATGGCTAATACAGTTTTCTATCATTTGGTTTGTACCGCTCTTTTAACTTCTGATTGTCTTCTTGCATGCTTATTGTGTTTTGAATTGATTATTGTCACTATAAAACCTGTGCCAGTCTTTCAGGCTGAAAACCCCCCATTATCATTAGAACTAGGTTTAGCATAGGTTTAACAAGTAATTAAAATTAACTAGATTAACTAAAATACTGATAGAATATAAGGTTAACGACCTCGCTCTTAGTGTTCGACACCCTACTTACCACGAAACTCTACCCGATTGGGTACACTGCCCGTTAAAGTGTTGTTTTAGGATAAGTCGGCTAAATATAAATTTAAAAGTTGGTAATTAATAAATTTACCCTATACGATAGCACATCAAGTTTTTGGCGCCGTTGTCGGGGAGTGAAAAAGTTTAACCTTTAATTTTATTACTATTTCTAACCATTAGCTTAGAGTAATTTAATTAGCATAATTTAATTCTGTTTGTATTAAATTGTATTGTGTGTTTAATTATATGTTTAAATTCATCATTATTTAATTGTTTTCAAAGTACTATGTTCTGGTAGATCAACTGATATGTCGTATCCACCAGTTGGACACGACATATCAAACCTTCTACTCAAACAGTGTATTGATTATTGTAGTCAAACAACATATCTAAAATTCCAAACAATACAACGTATTCTATAAACTCAATACGATGTACTAACCCTCAACAGATCTATACGGCATATTTAAATCAATTGAATACGGCGTATCGATCACCTGATACAGTAACAGTCACAATTTTTCGTATTCTAATTTCCTATCCTGCTTTATGTGTTCTCTTCCCTGAGGGCACATCCTACTGATCATTTTGTGCTTATTTTCAGGAAACCATTTGACGAAGAAGAGAATCATGAAGGCGGAACCAAATGAATATATTTTCATTACCTGAAAGAATTTCCTCTCTAATGATGACAAAGAAAGAATGATCGAGAAAAGTTTTGTCAAAATACAAGGAACGTTCTTGATAAAGATACGTGATAATACTTTTAATGAGATAATTGGAGAAAACGCGTTTAAACACATTAATAATTTTCTCGAAGTAGTTGGGCCACTCAAGGTAAAAGGGCTAATTCAAGATCGATTCAGGCTTAGCGTCTTTCCTATCTCACTCGCAGGAGCCGCAAGTGAATGGTTTAAAAAGGATTGTATTGGCTCAGTTACTACTTGGGAAGATTTGGTAGAAAAGTTCGTTCAAAAATGTAACCTTTGCCCCTTTTGTGTTTTGAATATTTTAGTTTTAGTCCTTTGACTATTTGTCGTTTGTTAGTTTATTCAGATTTTGTACCGTGTTAACGGTGGTGATTTTGTTGATAATTGTGGTAATTTATGGTTTATTGTGAATAATAGTCCTTTTTAGAGGTTATTATTGTGTTGTTTACATTCCGGGTGGTTGACCTGTGAATTTTGAGAAATACCAAAAAAAATGAGTCCAGACACGTCTGTTAATGTCCAAATGAGTTTTGAAGGGTTTACAGTGTAAATATGTCATGTAAATGCTCTAGGTTAATGGAAAAGTATTTTTAAAGTGAACGAAAATGCTAATTAACTTTGGGGAACAATTTACAATTAAGTTTTACGAGCTTTTAAGTAATCCCGACACAAAAACAACACCCCGAACCCCCTTGGATACCATGGTCGGTTCAAGTCTCATAAGAGACAAGGATGCCATATTTTTAGCTAAAATGTTCCCACTTGTACACATATATTCCCTTTTACAACCAACATTCCCATTCATTCTCCCATTTTAGTTTTCAAAACACACACACACTTGTATGTGTATGTGTGTGTGTGTTCATCCGCTACCAACCACCACAAAACACCATAAATTTTCCAACTTTAATCAAGAACGACATACTACGGGTTGATACGATTATTTGGGTATTCATTTAAACAACGTTTGGGTTGTCCGGTTCATGTCAAAATCTACATTTTTAAAGATTTTCTTGTAATTTCCAAATTTAAATTTCGTTTGTCCTTTTGGGTTTATATTGATGCATAGATGTTAGTTGTATAAGTTGATCGTCGTAAAAATTGATTTTTGGAAATGAAATGAATAAAAGGGTGCATTTGGGGTTCGAATAAAAAGAAACAAGGATAAGGTTTTGTTAGTTTTGATATTATGGTTGTGATGGGTGGAAAACATATATTGGGTAGATAGGCTTTTTTTGATTAGTAGCTTTGTTTATAGCTTATTTTGTGGGCTTTTCGTGACTTATTTCGGAGCTTATATGCTTACGTCCTACTTTAAAATCATAAGGGAAGTGATTTTGATTATTTTAGTGGTATGGACTTGTTTCTTGAGACGTTTTTATTAGCTTAATTGTTAGTAACCAAAATCATATAGTAGAGTATTAGTATTTTTAAGTTACGGACTTGATTTTTGAGCTCTTGGGCTCACGGCCCAATAAGCACAAATAAGTCGTGGCTTATTTGTTGGCTTAATGTGGTCCGGGTTATTTTCTAATTATTAGTATGAGCTTATGTATATAAATAGACCTTAGTTTTGGGCATGGATCATATTTTGGACGTATAAATACCTGTATTGGACCCTCATGTTGGCTTTAAAAGTCTCCTTTAGCGTATTTAGTCGTTTTAAGGACTTTTTGACGAAACTTTTGAATGAATTTGTATTTACAAAGTGATATGAACGTTATTTTAGAAAAAGGTTTTAGTATCGTTTTAAAGGATTAAGAATTTTAGAATTTTGTTGGATAAGTGTCGGGATGTTGAAACATGTTTGAAATAGAAAGGTTTTAAAAACCTTGAGAAAATCGTTTCATAATAGTCATTACGGGGGGGTATGCCATAATTTAGGTAAAAAGTTTATACTTAGAAAATTTTACTTAAGAACATGATTTTTGGTTTTAAACAATAAAATATTATTTTATTATTTTATTTATTTAATAAATTAACTAAAAGACGAAAAATATATTTTTTCTCCAAACTTCTCTAATATGTTTATTAGGAATAAACGTTTCATTTTCAACCATATTATAATTATTTTATGGTAACTAAGAGTACCGAATGGACTTATCGAGATATATTTATAAATATTTATTATAAATATATACTTATATTACTTAGCTATTTTCTTTAAATAGTATAAGTATGTATCGTTGAGATATCGGATTGATAAGATATATTAGGATGAGACGTCAACCATCACACCACTAGATTGTTATGGGACATTAACTAGACTAGGTCGTGTGCGGACGTCGTTGCATTTGCTTGTGTGATTGAGATTTGGTTGCTAAAGACCTGCCTGAGGTGAGCTCTCGTAGCCCCACTTTTAAATCTTTTCCATTGGGGGAAATTGATACTCTAATATGTTTTGAAATGTTTTCTGATATGTACGAAATGTGGTTTTGTTTTTGGGACAATTTATGTGCTTATGATTGCTATGTGAATATTATGTGTTACATGATTGTTTGGATCGGAAGGGTATACCTATCCTAGTATTTGTGTGGTCATTGGATCGGAGGGGTACGCCTATCCTAGTATTTGTGTGGTTATTGGATCGGCTAGGTATGCCTACCATAGTATGTGTGAGGTCCTGCCCTAATTTAGTGCTCCACCTAGTAGGCCCTTTAGGTGCGTAAGTGACATATTTTGCTACATAACTAGCGGGGCTGCTAGGGCATGGTGATCAACTAGCGAGATTGCTAGGTCATGTTACATGATTAGTGAGGATGCTAAGTCATGTGTTGTTTGCATATATTCACTGTCATATTGCACTATTGTCTACTATTTTGAGATATTGGCATAGCTTTTGGGTTTTAGGTCAAACCTACGAGCTCACCAACATTATTGTTGACGTTTTTGAGTATCGTTTTAGGTGAAGTGAAAGATGAATAAGTTGGTGATATGTGATAGCAGTCTTAGAAGTATCCCATGTGGATTTTTCATGTGAATCTTTGCTTGTTTATGTTGTTTGGTTCTTAGCTTTGGTTTAATTTGGATTTGGTCCCTTGTGTGGGTTATTGGAATTGTAAGAGTTGATGGATTTGATTGTGATCTGGGACATCACTCGAGGTTTTTCGAGGTTGATGGTCTTCATATCACTTGAAGTTTATGCATTGTAGTTTTCTCTATATTGTATCTTGTGTTATGATTGATCATTATGTTGCGCTCCTGCGTTTTCGTCATTGTCAGGGTGTGACAGAATTGGTAATCAGAGTCCATGTTATAGAGAACTAGGTGGGTTGGCCTAGACTATTACCTAGATGTTAATTCATAATTAATAGGATCTTCGCTTAACTTGTAAAAAGGAATTTTTGTATTGAAAATAAATACCAGACACTATAGTAGGAACCTCTGATTATGAAATATCAAAGGACTCATGCAGAATTAGTCAATGATACTAAGAAGAATTCTTTATAAAAACTGTCTAGCACAAAATCAATAACATAATAGATTACCAAACTTTCAGCCTCAATATAAAATGAACACTCTTAATAGTGTTAGGGTTTACAAAACCTTGAAGCTATAAACGACTATTTAAAGATATATCAAACTACATGCCCTAGGACCTCCTTTTATACACCTTAGGAGTTACTACATGGCTTTAAAATACATTCCTAAAATTAACTCCATGATTTCTATAAAACAAATTAACTCTATACATATGTTTTACCAAAATATCTTATACTTATCCCGTAAGTAATCTTGATAAGCAATCTTCATCTTTATCCTTCTGATAGTAGAAACTCTTCTAGCAGTTGTAATCTTTTCAGCAGTTGTAACCAGCAGCATTAACTTTTACTCTAGCAGCACTAACTTAGCAGCAGTTACTTCCAAACAGCATCAAGAAGCTTTTAATCCCAACAATCCTCCCCTAAACTTGATATTCTTCTTTTGAATCTCAAGTTTCTTCATTAAAAGTCTTCACCATCACTAGGAGGATGCATTCAAACACTTCTAGGATTCTTGCGTTGTTTTGTCATGAGTTTCAAAAGTTGATAGCACATCTCATTCCACTGGTCAGTTTGAAGCTTCTTGTTGAGTGTTTTTATGATTGGGCTGCAGTGTGTGAGTGGATTACCTTTTTCTTACCAGCATAATGATATGTAGATTTTGAAAATCTCACAAAATGAAAACTACACTTGAAGAAAGTAGTTCAAACTAGTCACATTGTCTGTCATTTGTAGATTTCTCCATACTTTACTTTCCACATCTGGTTCAAACATCACCTTCAGATCACCCCTTAACACTCTTTCATATGCCTCCTCTAGCCTTGTATTCCCATGTTTAGCTTTAACCAATTTCCAGAGTGTTTCTAAGTCTTCCCTGTCAATATTTTGAAGCATCCAAATCCATAGATGAATCCTTTTTTTTTGAACTTCCATCAGCTATTATCAATTGAAAGTATCCCATCTTTCCTTCTTTGATGATTTTAAATTCAACTAGACTAGAGGTCTTAGTGACCTAGATGTCTAGCACTATCTCCAATTGCGACCTCATCATCTTAAACTATCTCCATATGTTTTTTCATCTCTGCCTCCACTTGATCATTATTCCTTTCGCTTATTCATGTTCTTCCTATCCTCTGCTTCTTTGAATTATCAGATTTAAGTTCTTCTCCAGCTCTTTTAGAACTTCCTTCTGCTTTTATCTTACTGCCTTTCACCAACTCTGTATTCATATCTACAATAGTGTTTACCCTTTTCATCTCTTTATCAAACATCTCCTGGATCTCATCATAGCTTTTACTCTTTAGCTGATTGTGTTTGTATCCAGTCATGTTTTTCAAATAGGTAGACATTGTATTTCTCTTTTGTGGCTTGTTCTTTTTCTCTTGAGCTCTTAATGCTGCAAAGTGTTTCTTTCTCTTCTCTTATAGTTCTACAAACAACTTTGACTTTTCTTCAATACTCAACTGTTCTTGTTCTTTTGTTTTCATTTGTTGAGCCAATTGAAAGTCAGCATCCATCATAGCCTATATGTTATCCTATGATACAATTAAAGCTATGTTGGCTTCTTCTTCTTCTAATTCAGCTTGTAGTTGAGCTTTAAGATTTTTAGCAACTTCTTCATTAATTACAATTTGATCTTTCTTCTTCAAAGGTTTTCAGGCTTAACCATTTTTTCCTTGCCTTTGTCTTTAGCTTGTGAAGGAGAAACTATTGGTGTAGATACAGGTGCCTGCTCCTCCTAATCATGAAAGACAATTCCTTTTGCCTTTGGTCTTGAGCTGGTAAGTGTAACTGTTGTAGCAGTTGTAACAGCCTTGGGTTTTGCACTTTTAATCTCTATCAAAGTCTGAGCAAGAGTCAATTCTTCTAGAATTTCAACACTGGCAGTAGTAACTATTTCACCAGTAGTAGTAACTAGATCAGCAGCACTAACTAGAATTAAACTTGTAGTTGTAAGACAGTATTAACATGGCTCTTGAAACACCTCATCACCATTAAGAACACCAGTATCAAACCTCAAGTCTTCATCATTTCTCCCTTGAGTCTCATCAATCAAGGTCACATCTGTATCAGCATCAAGATCAGCTATTTTTCTCCCCTATTTGGATGCATCCTCTTGAGCACCCAAACTAGCATCATCAGAGGATTCAATCCTTCTTGACAAACCAACCTTGTACAATCTTCTTAGCTTGTAAGTTCTAGACCTCCTTTTATTCTCTAGCTTCTTAACTCTCTCCTTCAATGTGGCAATCTCTGCTGCCTGAGAAGTATTTGTATTTTCCAAGGCAAGAACCCTATTAGACAGTTTGGCACAAAGGTCCATCAATTCATTAAGTTGTATTATATCCTCACCACTTTGAGATGGATCATAGGAAGGGGTAGATACATGCCCCTCATTGGTAGCCTCATCAGTGATAGGCTTTGTAGGACCATTGTCCTTCCTCTGTTTCCTTCTTAACTGTTTCTTTTAGGGTCTTGATGTAGTGAGCTTGAGTAGTAGTTGATTGGGAATCAATAGGAAACTGGCTGACCCTTCACCTACTTCTTTCGGAGCCTTTGAATCCATCATAGTTTGAAATAAAGGTGTGATCCTACCAGAAAATCCCTTTCCTTCCCTCTTCATGTTAGTAAAAATATTCTTGGTATGGGAGGGGGTAACATAGATCTCTTTATGTTTGGACATATCTTCAACTTGTTTATCCAGGAACACTTGCACAAACCTTGGATACATTCAGAATTTAACCCCACTTCCAAGTTCTTTACATATTGTCAAAATTACTTGGAAAAGTTAAATATTTGGTTTGTGGCAAGACAGATGATAGCAAAGGCCATAGTACTACTGAATTCATTCCAGGCAGTTATCTTAGCACTAAGGCATTGTAGAATTGTATTAATTAAAAACTACCAATGAGGAGAAAAGAATGCTTTGTAAAAGGTAAGCTTCTGTGTAAGGTTTTCATACCCCATTCTGTCTAGTTCTACAAAAATCGTTAGAGTTGGTAGGACAATCTTTTCCTTTAGCATCCTTTTAGGTGAAGGCTTCGCATTAACACTTGTTTCAGTAACGTCCATATTATTCCAATTATACTAGGGCTTTGTATCTGCACTTCCTTATTAATAGTTTTTTGTACCTTAGCAGTAAGCCCAGAACTGCCCTTAATTGCAATGAACGTTTAGATGGTTGGATTCACCGTTAGCGTAATATCTGATAGAAAATGCATTCTTAAAATCAATGTTTACTCGACACTTTTAATTTGTTAGTGTTTATCTAAGAATACGACTAGATTATGTGTTTTCAGCGAATTTTTAGGGTATGACTTATGTGATGGGTTTTGGTATTAAGATGAAAATTGATGTTTGGGTATTTAAGATTAGATAGTATATCAAAGTGTAAATCTGAGTCGTTTATGCGTGATTAAAACTCTGAATCGAGGTATTTATGAAATCCCCCTCAGCAACATTAACTTGAACTAGCAGTAGTAAGTTAAGTCTGGCAGCATTAACTTAATCAGCAGTAGTAAGTTTATGCCTAGCAGCATTAACTAATACTGGCAGCATTAAGTTTAAGCTTAGCAATATTAACTAATACTAGTAGCAGTAAGTTTAAGCTTAGCGGCATTAACTTTGATACACCAGCATTAACTCTAATTTCATTCCAAAAAGCATTTCCATTATTAATTTTAACTCTCACAAGCTCTCTTTCTGTTTTTAATCTCATAATATCTCTCATTTCTTTTTCTCACCAATTCACTCTATCTGTTTTTATATCACACAACTCTCTTTCTGTTTTTCAGCTCACTATATCTCTTATTTCTTTTTCTTACCAATTCACTCTATCTGTTTTTATATTACAAATCAAGAGACCCTTTCAGACAGTTTAGGTACAATAATTACCATCATCCATTTAGTTTCATGTTTGCTCTCCAACTTCTAAGTGTGTTAACTCTTAAGAGTGGTGGTTCAATCAGACTGGTTAGAAGGTAGCCTCAACCTAATTTGAGCCTTTTGCACCCGCACCCTATATGGTATACTTAGCTCCTAGGGTCTATACATCTGATATAGTTTCATGTAGAAAAGACTCTTTAAGTGTTTGCCATGATTTGGTCGTATTTATTGTTACCACTGTCCTGCTCTGCTTCTAAGCTAAATGCAGTAGGGGCAGCCCATTCAATTCTGTATTACCTCTCACTTTTTGACTAGTCTCTCTACTACAAGGGGAATAGGTCCACTAGACTATAGATATCTTACGTGGGCCTTTTGCTTTTTTCTAGTTTTTGTAGTCTTGTGGGGGTGAGATATTGTTGTAAATGTTGATTGGTTAAGATTTGTTTAGTGAAGCAGTTGTGGATGTGTGTTGGGGTTCTGTAGGATCTTACTGACCCTTACATCCCTTTTCTGATTGTCGTTATGCGCACTTGTTGCCATTTCATTATGCTTCTTTGTGTATAATCAGCTTCATCATGTTAAATCTATTTACCTCACCATCTCTACATTACTTTAGAGGTTAAGCATTCCAATACTTGCAATCAGATATTGAAATTTATTAACATCAAATGCCTTTGTGAGTAAATCAGCAACATTTTGATCAATGTGAATCTTGATCACTTGATTTAATTTCTTCTCATATGAATCCCTGATGAAATGATGTCTAATCTCAATGTGCGTAGTCTTTGAGTGAAACACTAGATTCTTAACAATGCAGATGGTGCTTTCATTGTCAATGAAAATCTTGGTATTCATGAAATTGTATCCATAATCCAACATTTGATTTTGATTCCATAACACCTGTCCACAGCAACTAGATGCAGCTACATATTCTGCTTCAGTAGTAGAGTTGGCAATTATAGTTTGCTTCTTACATTGCCATGATATCAATCTCCTCTCAAGAGATTTACAACCTCCTATTGTGGATTTCCTATCTAAACTTGCACCAGCATAGTCACTGTCAGTATAAGCTTCCAAGTCAAATGTTGAGTCCTTAGGATACCAAAGGCCCAATTTAGGTTGTCCTTTCAAGTTTAAGGTATCTATATATTCTCTTCATGCATGAAGATGTAAGGGAATTTTGAGTGTGACTGGAAAATCTTGCCACATAGCACATACATGACAAATTTATATCTGGCCTAGAAGCTGTTAGATACATAAATGAATCCAATCATTGTTTCTATATGAAGGAGATCATAAACATCTTCAGCTCTGAATCTTTTTTGAGCAATGGCTTTGAAGTCTCCGTTGGGGAGTACTTGCTATATTCATAGTTGAAAACCAAACTTCTTCAAAATTTTTCATCCACATACTTCGTCGTGACTGATCGAAAATCCCATCATCTTCTAAGTCACCTTGTAGTCCCCATCTTCCTTCTGCTTCACTTGCAGTCCTAGGAAGAATGTGAGTTTACCCATAGAGCTCATTTGAAACTTCTTATGCATCATCTTCTCAAACTCTGTGCATAATGACTTCTTTGTAGAACCAAAAATGATATCATCAACATACACTTGAACTAACAAAATATCACTTTTGACCCTTCTGATAAACAAAGTCTTGTCTATATTTCCTCTCTGAAACCCATTGTCTAACAAATAAGTTGACAAGGTTTCATACCAAGCTCTGGGAGCTTGATGAAATCCATAAAGTACCTTTTCTACTTTGTATACTCTATCAGGGAAGTTTGGATCTTCAAATCTTGGTGGTTGACAAACATAGACTTCCTATTCAATCTTTCCATAAAGAAAAGCACTATTGACATCCATCTGGTACACCACAAAGTCTTTAAATGAGGCATAGGCTAAGAATAGCCTAATTGCTTCAATTCTGGCAACAAGAGCAAAAACCTTATCATAGTCTATTCCTTCTTCTTGTGTGTATCCTTCTGCAACCAATCTTGATTTATTCTTAATCATAATACCTCTTTCATCATTCTTGTTCTTGTAAACCCATTTAGGCCCAATGGCCCTTTTGCCATTTGGTAAATCCACCAGGGTCCAAACCTTTTGTAATCTGAATTGTAGAAGCTCATCCTGCATAGCTTCTATCCAACTTGGATTCTTTAATGCTTGGATTATCTTCTTGGGTTCTTCTTGTAAAAAGCTAGAAAACAAATAATTTTAAAAGTCTTTATGGTTTGTTCTTTGCTGAACTAAACTAAATAAACCATGTTCTTTCAAATTCTTTGTCATTCTTCTTGTTTGAGGTGTTGAATTCAAGTCTCTAATAATTTGTTCATCTGGATGATCTTTGTGTATTCTTGTAGTTGGAATAGCACTGACATGCATAAATGCATCTAAATTGTTCATGTCATCCTCTGCACCAACATCGTCATCATCATTTGAATAAACAATATCTTCCAATTCAGGCATATTTAGATCATTTGGAAGTTTAATGCTTGTTTTTGGATCAATAGCATTAACTTTTATTCCAGCAGCATTAACAGTTGAACTAATAGCATTAACATTGTTAGTGTTATTTCCATCACTAGCAGTATTAATATTGTTAGTGCTGTTAATATTATCATCCTTATCTTGATTAATTCTTGGCTCCTCTGTACTTGGAACCTCACTATCTTCATTCCCTGGATCTTCAGCATCCTTCTTTTCCTCCTCCCCTGATGGTTTGAATCCAGCATTAGGAGAACTCTTTGAATCTTGAGAGAATAGTGGATCAGCAGGACACATTAGTAGTAGAATGTAATCTTTGCCAGGTACTGTCTCCATTCTAGCTTTACCTGCATCATTACATGCTTTTGTACATGCATTACTATTAGATTGATTCCCTGTAACAACTGGCTTATAGTTCATAGAATTTGTTACTATATCTATATCAAAAAGCTAATTTGGTCTACTTCCTGCAATATTAGGTGTATTCTCACTAAACTAAACATGCAGATTTTCTTCTACTATCCTAGTTCTACTGTTGAATACTCTGAATGCTTTACTATTGGTAGAGTATCCTACAAAGAACCCTTCATCAACCTTTCCATCAAACTTACCTAGGTGATCTATAGTATTAAGGATTGTAGCAGGACACCCAAATGGTCTCATGAAGCTTAAGACATGTTTTCTACCTAGAAAAAGTTCATAAGGGGTCTTGTTGTGAGGCTTGATAACTAACACCCTATTTTGGACATAACAAGCAGTATTAACTGCTTCAGTCCAGAGAGTTGTTGGCAATTTTGAATCAGCTAGCATAGTCCTAGCAGCCTCTATTAGTGTCTTATTTTTCCTTTCTGCTACTCCATTTTGTTGTGGAGTCCTAGCAACACTAAATTCTCTCTTAATACCCTTCATTTCATAAAACTGATTCATGACCCTATTCTTGAATTCAGTCCCATTGTCACATCTAATCACTTTTACTCTAAGGTCTATTAGATTTTCTATGCTTGTTATGAATGTTTTAAGGATTTCACTAGTTTTATCCTTAGTGGCTAAAAAGAAATCCCAACTAAACCTACTAAAGTCATCTGTGACAATTAGGCAGTACATCTTTTTCATTAAACTCTTTACAAATGTTGGGCCAAATAAATCCATGTGTAACATTTGTAATGGTTGGCTGATTGAACTGACGGTTTTGGTCTTACAAGAAGCTCTGTGTTGCTTTCCCTTCTGACAAGCAACATAGGTTTGATTAATTTCAAAAAAATTTGAAGGGAAACCTCCCTTACTAGTTTATTCATTGTTTTGAAATTTACATGTCCAGGCCTCCTATGCCAAAGATTAGATTCATCTATTGTGGCTTTTGAAAAGAGACAAATGAGACCTCCTTGAGGAACAACATTCTTTAAATCAACATTGTACATGTTATCTTTTCTAGGAACTTTAAGTAAAACATGATTTTCATCAGTTAACTTAAAGTCTAGAGACAGAACAACACATT
>BQNB010039258.1:0-48189 GCA_026074375.1 Tanacetum coccineum | reverse complement strand
TAAGTATATACTTATAAACAATAGTAAAGTTCTCATTGCGAGCAATGATGAAGTAAAAAGCTTTTATAAACCTTCCTTAAAACCAGGAGTCGGATTTACTAAACCCGAAATGAGATCAAAAACTCCTCCTGCAAAAAGAGCTAATAATTCTCACCATCTGTCTAAAACACCACAACCTGGGAGAAATCAAGATAGACAAAATTACTCGAATACATTTCCTATGATGTGAAATTATTCACAACAACCAAACTACAATCCTTAGGGAATGTATCCATCCTATATACATCCAAATCAAATGCAAAATATGCAAATTATTATAGTTAATTAGATATGCTTGGAGATAATCTCTTTTTGGAACTCGACAAGTGAATTGAAGATTATGTTTACTCTTTACTCATGATGAGTTATCAAAAGATAGTGTCTACTTACAAAGAAGGTAAAGGTATTAAAGTGAGTACATCATGGGCTAAGGTATGACTTCTTTCTAAATTATTTAGAATATAGATTATGTGCTAAGTGTTAAATAAATATGTGTCAGTATGCTAAAAGTAATATATGCTTATTGTTAATAGATTAAGAATTAAGCTTGAGAAAAATAAGTGTCATAACTAGAAATATCATTAGATTGGTTACCTAAAATTAAATCGAAAGGAAGAAATTGTTCATGATGAACTTTGTTCACCCGTAGTTAACTTAGGATTAACTACACAATGGAAATCTTCTATGTCCACATGTAGTGAGCTCACATAGGAGAAGGAAGATAAGTCGGTGTGTAATAATCAACATAGAAGTCAGATTAGTAAATAATTATATGTAAGCGCCAGAAAGGCATGACACTATAGATGAGACAAACTCCCATCAACTATGACATCGCCTCGACTACATGTCTACAAAGAACGACGTCTATAGGAACTAACTAATCGAGCATTGACTCTATTTTTCACGTAAACACTCTAAATCGTGATAATTAATTATTTCATCCGAAATAATTAACATATACAATTAACGAAAGGTCAATTGAAAACGTCACTTAATCTCCGTTAAAACTCCTCTTGGCTTGACAACTTGGTTATTTCATCTGGAATAATCAAAGTATTTTTAATTGATAAAAGATTAATTAAAATGTCAACCAAATTGCGTCAATCCTCTCTAAACCTTTTCTGATTCTAAAATCTCGACACTTAAATATTTCATCCGAAATAATTAAAGCCTATTTAATTAACGAAAAGTTAATTAAACATGCCGAGTAAAACCTCTTATATAACTTAAACGTTATTTTTTTAGAACAGAATTATCTCAAATAATATTACTAGTATATTTTGTCTTATTTTAATAGTTCTATACTAATAAAAACTAGTTAAAATCGAATAACTAAGAAAATGTGGTCGTCATATAGGCGGCCCCCTTATCTCCAAGGGGACCGGCCATGATATAAATGGTGCCCCCCTTATCACTAAAGGGGGGGGGGTTATTTAATTTCGCCAAACACTCCTTTATTCAGCAAAATACATAGCCAAACACCCATTTTTTATTCCCTCTCTCTCTGCAACTAGTGTGACGAAAACACACTCATCAAATCTTCAAAATCCAACCTCCAAACTCAAAATCAATCCAATTTCGCAAGAGGCAAACACTAACAATTCGATTAACAACATCTATTGTAATATTTTCCCTACTTTTCTCTTTTGATTTCATCCAATTTGGTTCTTAATCAAAATTGGATATTTTTAATTTCTTTTTGTGTCTTTTATATTCTTATGATTAAGATTAAGTAATTCATAACTATTATGATTCCCTTAGAAATAGGAGTTCAAATTTACAATAGGATTGATTCACAAAAAAATTTGGGTCGAAAATTTTATAAAAATACATATGTGGTCAATTTTCTTTTTAACTAAGAAATTTCAAAACACGATTTCATACATTGTTTATATATGCCAAAAACGGCTTAAAAATTCCAAAAATGAATTCTTACCTATCGCCGAAACATGTATATATAATCCAATATACACTTTTCAACATATTTGGTCAAGTTCTACAAAATAAGGGAGCGGTTGGATCATTTCCTAGGATCGTTGTCTAGAGTCAAAATGATCATTACTCCATTTTGTTACGTATATAAACACATGATGAACTTGTATTAGTCATCAAGATATATAATTCATATATATCTTGATACTTTTAGTAAAACCTCTAAAATAAAGGGGCGTTTGGACTATCGACTCTAAAATTATGGTCTAGGGTCAAAATAACCATTATCTCACTTTTGTTAAGTTACATTTGATGAACTCATATTAGCTTTCGAAATGTACAACTCTATGTATATCATTCGACGCTCTTGATCAAGTCTTTTCCTATTAAAGGGGCGTTTGGATTATTTCCTAGAATTTAAATCTAGAGTCAAAATAATTCATGCTCTACTTTTATTAAGCATAGAAACACTTGATAAATTTATACTAGGTGTCAAAATATATAATTCAATATATACTTTTCGACACTCTAGGTTGATTCAAATTAAATTAGGGAACGTTTAGATTACTTCTAAGGTTTTATTTTTAGAGTCGAAGTAATCTTTGTTCCACATATGTTGTTTTAACTTAAACTTCATTTATATATATATATATATATATATATATATATATATACATATATATATATGTATGTATGTATATATATGTATGTATGTATATATATGTATGTATGGTATATATAATATATATGCTATAGGGAGGGTCTAGTGAGAAAATTGATATCTCGTAGAAAACAAGAAAAAACTATAAAAATGTAGTTTTTGTTGATAATGAATTTATTCGGCTTATGATTTATGGAAAGTTAATGTGTAGAAATATCATCACGCTACAGAGGTGATTTTGGCAAAATCTCTCCAAACTTCAGGGTAAAATCTAAAACCACGCAAAAATTGTACATTGGAGGGTAAACTGTTACGTATCTCATCAGTTTTTTGTAATGAGCAAGAACACAAGTAAAAAATGGTGAAACGGAGTGTGTAAATAAAAAACAAAATCAAAACCTGTGAGTATTTTCTAATAAAAAGAACAGCATAGCATGAAAAGTCACACGCGCAGAACGTGTGCTCAAAAACCACAAGTTAGAACATTGTCAAGAAAAACTAGCAAGTCAGAGTGACTCTGTTATTCATTCATTAAGACGACAGACTTAAATCTCACAGTTATCGAGTTTCAGTTTTAGACCAGTGTCACTCGAGTTATTCAGTTGGCAGAACGCAGCTTCAATCAAGCAAAATTGCTCATAAATCTTTGAATCTGGTTATGCGAATCGAAACAATCAATTAATATGAATTAAATTTTGAACTGTGAATCATCCGAAAATGAAGAAAAAGCAAGCTGTAACTTGTAAGTGCACTAACTTTGTTAATTAATCGAATTTAAAACAATAATATAATGAGTTTTGAAGTTTTTCTAAAAGTTTATCATTATATCATAGTGTATTCTAATAGATATGGATCAAATTTGGCAAAGAAAATGAATTAAAAAGGTGTTTTTTAAAACTGCACACCATGTGTTTGATAAAATGTCTGAATGAAATTCTATAACTTTGATGCACCAATTATGTATTAGCGCATCAGATTGTATTAGTGAATTTGTGCTTGTGGTTGCTGAATCAGGTTAATTAAGCCGAGCATAGTTTTGAGGTAGTTGTTTAGTAAATCAGTTTGTATATTTTAGTGCATCTGTTTGTATATTTTAGTGCATCCGTTTGAGGTACTTGGTTATTATACTAAATATCTGTTAGTTTTGATTATGTGTTGTTTGTATAGCTTTTGATATGAATATGAGTCTGTTAGTTTTGATTTAGGGCATCTGTTTGATATGATTCATGGCATATATTTAGTTAATTTTAAGCGTATGTATGACAAATGTTTAGGGCTATATGATTTAAATGATTTAGCTGCACCTGTTTTAATGATGTTTAGGGGCTAATCTGTCGCGTGGTTGAGCTGTTTCATACAATGTGTGTCCGTAAATAAAAATGAACTGGTCCCTGTTTATGTAGTAGTCCTTGGTGTTTGGTTTCATGCCATTGTGTATGACCTTGTGTGTATAGATGTGTGATAATGGTGATTTCAATGTAATAAAATGTTTGTTTCGAGTTGTTCCATTAATGAATTGAATGGTTTGGACAATGCAAATCATTAGATTCAAGTCATTTGTTTGTTAATTTAGGTGAGTGCCATCCGTGTGAGTTAATAGCTAGTGCGTTGATTGAGTTTGAAATGTATTAGGAGTTAAGAAATAGATGCTAGTTATATTTTTAGTGTATGTATGACAAGATGTTTACTAGGGCCAATCTATTTATAGATGAGATTTAGTGCATCTATTAGGGCATCTGTTTGGTTCAGCTGTTTATGCAAATGACTAGAAATAATTATTGTTACAAAAGTATGTTACACCAGCTACTTAGAATGAGCAACACAGCGGCAATCCTAAACATCACATACAAAATGAGGTATACCAAAATGAATGATCATCCTATGTTCCAAACAGTCCTAAATAATTAGTGTAGTGCATCTTTATTAAGGCATCAATGTGTATGTTTAGTGCATCGTTGGTCATAGTAGGGCATCCATTTGTATGTTAGTGAATCGTTGGAAAATACTTAGTTTAGTGCATTGATTAACAGGCATTATTGTGAATGTTTAGTGTATCTGTTTTGTTTAATGAATCATTTATCATAATAGGGCATCTGTTAGTATGATAAGAGCATCATGTTATAAGTTAGGGTATCTGTTTGTTTGATTATTGCATATATGATAAGCGTTAAGGCATATGTTAGTATGATTAAGGCATCACTCGACTTGTTACAATATTTGTTTGTATAGTTAGTGCACTCAAAAAGATGTGTTACGGTATCTCTTAGTATGATAAGAGCATCATGTTAAGTTAGGGCATCTAATGGTTTTGTTTATTGCATCTACGAACATATTAGGGTATCACTATGTATGTTTGTTTGACTAACTATCTTTTCTACTTTGAACCTCTTTTACTTAGGCCTCGAGAACTGTCCTAAACCAAAAAACACGAACATCCATTTGGAAATGCTAAACTAACTCAATATTCAAACCACGTTCTAACCCATTCTCCTCTATTAAATTGCCCTATCATTTTCACAACCAATTCATCAATATTCTTCATTTGTCGATCAATCCCCATTACCCCCCCATCCCATGTCAGTCCACAAAGCTGCCACTTCCAAACCTTCAAACGACCAAAAATCAACCATAATATTCACCAAACAATTATTCATTATCTTAATCGTGAGACACACCAAAACTCCTTCCCAAAATACCAATCTTATCACTAAGTTCACCAATGCAAAACAAGAAAACAAAAATAAAAAAACAAAAACACTTCAAAGACACCAAAGCCACTAGGGCCCTTCATCATCCTCCATTGCTTCCAAACAAAAATCACCTACTTTTTCCACATCTCCATCAACCAATTCCTACTTGAAATTACTAAATTTACCCCCTCCAAGAGTACCTCCACTACCTCTAACACAAGGAAGTGAACCCATAGATATTACTCTCACTCTTTCACCAATAACACTCCTTGAAATCCAATTCAACACTCTATTACCTTCAATGTCCTCACCACCTCTCTTTTGGTCATCCCATTCATGGAACAAACAAGAAGCACAGGAGAAACATGCATGTGTTGTATCCACAACCGTAGACTCATCCTTGGCTTAAGCAAAGAACTTTAATACATGTTCTCCTATATACAACACATGCTTTCACAACCACGACCACCAATTTTGCCCCCACCACTATCAATTTCTCCAAACTAAACATCTTTATGTTTAGTACACCTATGTTATTAATAATTTTTAACCCACCCTTTGTTGCAAGCAGGGTCCTATGCATTCTAGAAAATAGACCTTTGTAGCTTTTATTTTATGAATGTTTTGTAATCAATTAAGCCTTCAAGCATATAATTTAGTACCTATAGATAATGCATGGTTGTAAAATTGTGATTTTTCACAATAATATTATTGAATGAATGCACTTATGTTACTTCTAGTAAGCTATTTATGTTGTGATGTTTGTCTCACGGTCTCCTGTCTTCTATCGCTCGACGTCTTTCTTTTGTCTTTCTATATCCTTCTCTCAGGGTCTATCTCCGTAGTCTCTTGTCTATCGTCAACTATCTGTATAGTTGAGTTTTGCTAATTGTCAGGCAATTGTAACCATACTTGAATATTTTTCCTTTGTCTTTGCTATATGCTAGAAATATTAGTTTTGTTCCTCTAACTTGTATTTGTAGCAAAGTTACCATAGCTTGATTCTTTGGTGCCCTCGAACGAGGGGGAGTATACCTCAAGGGGAAGCATTTATTCTATCGATTTTACGCGTATTCATCAATGAAGTTTTTTTATTCTATGAAAAGGGAGAGAAATTTAAATAAAACTCACTAAATACTTGTTTAAAAAATTACATCTAATGAGTTTAGATTTGTAATCATCAAAAAAGGGAGATCGTTGAAGAAATAATGCCTAAAACCGTATTGTATATTGTTCGACCTCTCTAACGTTTTGAAATTACAAATAAAAAACCGTCAATGTAAAATTAAACGCAAACTAAAGTAGTTAGTTGTAAATCTTATCTTCATTTCAAAAATATAATTCACTTAAAGGTATAAATAAATAAATTTTAATTACATTTTTATGATCAAAAAAATGTTTAATCACCTCACATGTTTTATAAAATGTAACAAACATTTTTATAATTTATACAAAATATTTTTGTATTTATAAAAAATATTTTATTAGAAAATAAACATTTTGAATTCAAAATTTTTACCTAAAAACGGATATATTTGATCGAGGAAACACCTCCCATGGAAAAGACAAAAAAGGGAGCATCTAAGCATGGGCGGCCCCCTTAGTGATAAGGGGGCCGACATAGGAGCTAAGGGAGCCGACCTGTCCAAAATGCTCTCAGTTTTGCCTATAAATAGCAGACTGTTCCAACTAATTTTTTACCTTTTGTACACATTTTCTTTCTGTTTTAAAATTAGTTTACATTCACTACTATTCCTATGATAATTTAATTCTAAGTATTTGTTTCTAAGTGATTCAAGCTTAGATCCTCAAGTGTAAGAGAAGAATACTTCCTACCATCAAGTTACGAAGTATTATAGCATAGTTTGTCTTCTCGTAACGTAGTTACGATTGTATTATAATTTGTAAATCATTTGTGCATCTTGTGTAATTGTGTGTAATAGTTAGATATTGGTGATCATAGAGAGTATAGTTAGATCGTGGTGATCGTAACAAAATGAAGTAAACCAACCTTTTGACTCGTGATGCCATTGTTGGGATTTAACAAAATAGGTAACCAAGAAGCTACGAGTACGCAGCGGAATGAATCTAGTTTTAGCATATAGATTAACACATAATAAAGGGAAGTAAACTAACCTTTTGCCATAGATCCTGAAAATGAGTTAGCGGTTAAATTACCGCCTCTAAGGTTGCTCACACAATCACGTCAAGTAAATAGGCCAAGTTGTCTAGCCTTGACCTCACGAACAAAACACCACGTGTTATACTTACCACAATCCAATGCACCCTTGATTGAGTTAGAACCGAAAACCAAGAAACACTAAAAGGGTTTGTATCGAAAATCAAATAACCGAATTCGGTTAAGGTTTTAAAACCAAAACCGAAAACCCTTGAATAAGGGTTTGTGAATGTCAAGCTAGGAGAACACCTTCGTTGTTGATCGTGTACCGTCGATCTAGGAGGAACAAGAGGAACCGAAAAACCCTAAAATGGTTTTAGTTGATTTTGGTTGAGGGAAAGAAGAACCGAAAATCCCTAAATAGATTTTAGGGTTTCGGTTAAGGTTTTGAGAGGAGAAGGGAGCACCGAATTTACTTGGTGATTTTAGGGATTAGAGAGTTATAGAATGAATGATTATGAGTCTTAGGGTGCGTGTATTTATAGTACTCAAACCTTAGTTCAAGATAAACTATAATTCCCCCAAATCCTAATCACATTCAAACTTTTTCCCTTATCTGGAAATTGGACCAAACACCCTCATTCTAGAAGCCTTAAGGGCTGGCCACTATTGGTGTCCCCCCCTAGGGTTCAGGTTTTGTCCAATTTAACACCTTGGTTTATTATTTAAAAGTTCGTTAAGTTAGTTATACAAGTAACATAAACTAATGACTATTTAAATATTTATCATGAAGTATTAAACGCATTCTTCGTGTATTAACGTGTGTGCCTCTAATAGGCTCACATATTTCTAACGTATAATGCGGAACCAACTACCATATTCCAATAGCTCCCACTTGGGAGTTGGTGTAGCATGATGTACTTATACTGACAATGGAAACGTGTAGCAACACTCGCACTTGCCTTTAAATTAGAAATACTTGATATAAAGTTTTAGGAACAATTTCAGCTTATAATGCTTATGTATTTCTTGCTATTGTCATCCCTTTGTTCAAGATATCGTTAAATCATGGATATGGATCCTAACTCATTCCATATAGTTTAACATTCTGTTTCTCGTTATAGAAATAATTCAGATTTACCAAATGTAATTAATAATCATATTAAATTACCCTTTGGCTACAGCCATGCAATTATTTGATTAATTCTAAAGAGGTCCCATGGTATCTTTCTACACATATCAAGTGGAGGAACAAATTATTTGTTGACTACAAGTGTTGTGGATGCTGCTTCACATCACTTCCAAGAATAGCTTTTATAACTACCTTATTCAGGACATCATTCGACTTATCCTTAAAAAGTGATATCCACACATACAAAACTTGTTTGTATCACAAGTATAAGGATGACTTATTAAAACCATTTTTGATATATTATTCATGACGAGGATCCAAAAGTAAATATTCGAATGTTGAGTATTCAATATGCATCTCTTGTGAATACACATGAGTTTGGCGGGAACAATCCGTATATTCAAATAATATCACCAACACTCACATTTGCCTTATGTAATAATATTCTCATATTGTTAACCGACAATGGACATATTTAGAATGATAAATCATTCATGGATTAAACATGAAAATATAGAATAACAGTTATTATATGAATGAAAACAAACATCAAGTATCTTTATTCATCAGAAAATAAAATCTGTCCTATAATTCCAAATTATCCAAATACTAATAAAACACAGATTTACATAAGACCACTAGCCGGTATCATTCCTATTTTCCTAGTCAATTCAGAATGCTTAGAAAATTCTAAACCTTCATTTTTAACACAATCATTCCTATTTGCGCAAAAATGTCTTGCACCTTTAGTGATTCCATGATCTTTCGCTATTGCTATGGCTCGAGTATTATCACAATACATACCTATCGGTTCTTCAATTGTGGGAACAACATCAAGCCCATAAATGAATTTTAAAATCCACACAGCCTCTTTCGATGCGTCAAAAGCAGTGATATATTCAACATCTATAGATGAAGTTTCAAAAATACTTTGCTTTGTGCTTTTCCAGTCAACATCGCCTCCATTAACAACGAACACATATCTAGTCTGAGACTTGAGGTCATCAGCATCTGTCAGATATCCAGCATCAGTATAGCAAGAAACCCTGGGCTCTAGTTTCGTATCACCTCCGTAAACAAGAAACATATCTTTAGTATTGCGAAGATACTTTATAATGTTCTTAACAGTAGTCAAGTGAAGTTCACCTTGATTCTGTTAAAATCGGCTTGTCATGTTCTTAGCAAACGCAACATCAGGACGAGTACATCTCACAGCATACATAATCTATCCAACAGCCGAGGCATATGGGATATTTTCCATGCGCTGTTTTCCTGCAAGTGTTGACGCACCTTGTGATTTACTCAATTTAAGCTTTTCTTGCATTGGGATAGTTTTACTATTAGAATTTTTCATGAAATATCTTTTCATGATTTTCTCAATATAAGCACTTTGACATAAACGAATTAACCGCTTTGATCTATCTCGGTAGATCTTAAGTCTAACAATATATGCAACTTCTCCTAGATCTTTCATCGCAAAACATATTCCAAGATAGGATTTTACATCTTGTAACATTAGAATATTGTTTCCCATGATCAATATGTTATCGACATACAAGATTAAGAAAGTGACATAACTCCACTAGCTTTCATATATACACATGGCTCATCACGATTGTGACTGAAACCAATTTTTTTGATTTCATCATTAAATCGTTTATTCCATTGCCTAGATGCTTGCTTAAGTCCATAAATGGAACGCCTCGGCTTGCATACTTGGTTAGGATATTTTGGATTAACAAAACCTTCAGGTTGCTCCATGTATACCTCTTCATTAAGATATTCATTAAGGAAGACAGTTTTGATATCCATTTGCCAAATCTCATAGTCATAAAACGCAGCTACGGCAATAAGAATCCCAATAGCTCTAAACTCTGAAATAGGAGAGAATGTTTCTTCATAATTAATTCTTGGGGTTTGAGTGAAGCCCTACGCTACCAGACGAACTTTATAGGTGTGTATAACTCCATCCGTTAGGAGAAAGATTAACTAACTCCCAAACTTCACTATCTCTCATGGATTGTATCTCCACATTCATAGCATTAAGCTATTATTTCAGATTCAAGATCTAACAATGCATCTTTATAGTTAGCGGGTTCACCAAGATCCCTAAACTCATGCTCTTTAGTATCGACGTGTAAACACGTTCAATATTGGGCACGACATGTCCTAGAGGAATTACGAATGGGATTGACATTACTTTGAGGTTCATTAATTTCTTGAGCACACTCTTCATGATTTAAGCTAGTGTCTAAAGAAGGATGCATATCTTCTTCTTGAATAATTTCAAGATCTTCTAGACTTCCACTTGCTTCTTGATTTATAAGACTATTCTCAAAGAATTTAGCATTCTGGGCAACAAAAACTTTGTTCTCGGGTGGGTAATAGAAAGAATATCCCATCGTTTCTTTTGGGTATCCTACAATGATACACTTAATAGATCTGGGTTCTAGTTTGTTAGGTTTGGTAAGTGTATCATGCTTAACAAGTGCCTCACAACCCTAGACTTTTAAGTAAGACAACTTAAGCACTTGCCTATGCAATACTTCATATGGTGTCTTTTCAACCTTCTTAGTTGAAACCATGTTGAGAATGCGTGCAACAGACTCAAGGGCATAATCCCAAAAGGACTTTGGAAGAGTAGTTTGACTCATCATGGAGCGAACCATGTCTAGCAGTGTTCTATTTCTCCTCTCCGACACACCATTATGCTATGGCGTGTAAGGATGAGTTCGATGGGAAATGATCCCATTCTCCTTTAGATGATCCAAAAAATCTTGACTCATATATTCTCCTCCACAATCAGAACATAGTGACTTACTGGTCTTCCCGAGTTGTTTTTCTACTTCCTTTTAAAATACTTTAAAAGTTTCAAACACTTCATGTTTATGTTTTTGCAAGTAAACATAACCATAACGACTAAAGTCATCAGTGAAAGGTACGAAGTAGATTTCTCCTTTTCTTGACACAATTCTAAATGGACCTCATACATCGGTGTTGATTAGTCCAACTAGATCTTTAGCCCTTTCCACTTGATGTACATAAGGTTTTCTTGCCATCTTTCCAGACATGCAGGAAACACATTTTTCAAAAGAGTTAATGTCAGTTGAATTAAGAAGTCTATCATATTGCAACTTCTCAATGCGTTACTTAATAATGTGTCCAAGATGGCAGTGCCACAAAAGAGTAGAGTCCAAGTCAAGCTTGACTCTTTTATTGCTTACTGTATACATAGAACTATCATTTGTATTTGAAGAAGACAAATTAATTTCATAAATATCATCCCATGGGATAGCAATAAAATAAACTAAATTGTTCCTAGAAACTAAAATTGTATTATCATTCTCAAAGCGGTTAACAAAACCATCCTTGTACAAATGTGTGTGCCCCTAATAGACTCACGTATTTCTAACGTATAATGCGGAACAAACTATCATATTACAACATTAAATTTAGAAGCATTTAGACTATGTGTTTGTAGCAGGAATCATGAAGGTAACAATTTTGATAACGTGAAATAGTAAGCTATTATTTGCTCTAAATTAAGAGATTGCAAATATTTAAACGTTATTAAAATAACCTGTGATTTCTTATATATGAAAAAGGGTAAGCGTTTAGTTATCATAATAGAAAGTGATTGATATGGGAAAGCAAAACTCTTTGGACGATACTACTGTTTTGGAATCTTTTCCACCATTATCTATGCCGGTTACTACTACGGCTTGTAATGTCCCTGCTAAGTCTTCGTATGCTAATATAAATGGTAAACCAAGTGGGAAGAAAGTGAATGTTCGTACTTTGTTTACACCCGGGGGTAATGGGATTGATGTGGTTGTTCCGGTGGATTCTATTCGAGCTATTAGTGAACGCTTTGCTAATACTGCTTATGGTTTTTTCTTAGGGAAGAAGGTGGCATGCCATGTTTTTGCTAACTATGTTAGGAATACTTGGGTAAATATGGGCTTGTTCGCTCAATGTTCCGCTCGTCTACCAGTTTATTCTCCTTTTAATTTAGCTCCATGGACGGATTAGATGCTATGCTTGAGAATGGTCCATGGTTTATCCGGAATAACCCACTTATCCTAAAGAAATGGCCTCTGGATAAGAACCTATTGAAGGAAGATGTTAGTACTATTCCAGTTTGGGTTAAACTCCATGGTGTACCTGTTACGGCTTTCAGCGAGGATGGCTTGAGTGCCATTGCTACTAAACTGTGTACTCCTCTAATGCTTGATTCTTATACATCTGATATGTGCATGTAATCTTGGAGTAGGTCAAGCTATGCTAGAGTTATGATTGAGCTTCGAGCTGATGTGGAGTTGAAAGATAACCTTGCCGTGGCTATGCCTAAAACTACTAGGGAGGGACATTATACATGTAATGTTCTTATTGAGTACGAGTGGAAACCTCTTAGGTGTTCATCCTGTAAGGTTTTTGGACATATTCATGAGGAATGTTTAAAAAATATAGGTGCTGGTGAGAAGAAACCTAGTCAAACTTCTCGAGGTGTTCCGGTTGGTCTGAAAATGGGTTTTAAACCTTATACAGAATATCGCCCTGTTTCTAAAAAGTCTTCTGCTAGTTCCAGTGGTAATAAGAAGAAGGGTGAGGAACCTACTATTGAGGTTAGTAATTCAAATCCATTTGATGTTCTTAATTCGGTCGATAATGATGTGGAGTTTGATACCAATTGGGGTGCTACTAATTTGGTAATTAATGGGGCTACTTCAAGTGGATCTTCTTTTATGAATATCGATAATGATAGGGAGTTTGCTAGTAATACTCCTATTGGTGAGAAAATCGATAAAATAGAACGACAAATTTGTGAAGGTAAACTTAGGATGTTGGATAATGACGGAAACCCGCTAGTTCCTATGGGTATTGTGGAAAGTGATAGTGAAGTGGAAACGGTTTCTTATGAAACTTCTAATTTAAGGATTTCAACGAGTGGTAAAGATGGAAGTGATAAAGGTTATGGTACTAATAGCTTGTTGGAACAATGGAGGGATTCTTATCCGGATAATGATGATTATGACCCGTATGATGATGATATGTATGAGAATCATGATTTGTCCAAGCACCTTCTGTTTATTTATGATGATTTTGATATACGGTCTGTGGCAGGAAGAAGAAATAGATTTTTAATGTTTGTTGAGTCAATTGTAATCTAGACATCTTCGAATTTCAAAGTCGATCACTAGCTAGATGAAAATTAAATATACCAAAGAATATCCTGGCTATTAACATTCCGTTGTGATTAAAAATATTTTGTTTTCATTAAAGGTTTTGATATGCATATGAATTATCTAATAAAATTCATGTTGGTTGTTGATTGTCCAATTAGATCGTGCGCGGTGTTGCATTAATCAAAAGAATTTAGATACATTTTTATATTGCTATTGTTTCTTTATTAGCTTTTGAAATTTTGTTTTATCTTATAACTTTAGTGAAATTAACGATTAAACATGTTTTAAATTACAACTTCTATGAATTTTCTGATATGTGCAGATCCTCTAGATTTCTTCAACTTTGAAGATGCTGAAAGACCAAACAACATCATAATATTCTCAACATATTTAAGCCCCGTACACTATAGTATATGATTTAGGTTCATTTGGATACAAAGTTTTTTGTGGATACTAGGGGAGCAATCTCCACCATTCATCTTCATCTAATGTGGATAGAAGTCAAAACCAACAAATTTATTTTCAACTATTTTTTTCAATATCTTAGTAATCTCTCAAATAGAGGAGAGTTATATTGAATACCAAAAAAAGGTTGGATACTAGGGGACTCATCCACACCATCCATCTAAAAAAAAATCAATGGTTGTGATTAAAAGCATTTAATTATTTCACCAATTTTTTAAAATTTAAATATCTCCTAAACCGTTAATCGTTAAGTAAAAAAAAATATACCATCACGACGAGCATTTAATTATCTTTCAATAGATATCCACTTTGATATACTTTCGACAAAAAAAAAATTCCGTTTTTTTCACATTTTTTTCGACTTTTTCTCATTGAAACTTGCATGAGAATCATATATGATATTTAGATTTACTGTTAAATCATATATGATGTTAGTGTTAAATCATATATGATTGTGTTATGTCATATATGATATTAGTGTTATGTCATATATGATATTTAATTTTAGTGTTAAATCATATATGATATTAGTGTTATATCATATATGATTTTTAATGCAAATTTCAACAACGGAAAAAAACGAGAAAACAACGTGAAAAACGGAAAAAACGAAAAAAAAAACTTTTTCTCGAAAAAACGTGAAAAACGAAAAAAAAAGGTGAAAAAAGTAAAAAAAACGTGAAAAATCTGAAAAAAACGTGGAAAAAATATGAAAAAGACGTGAAAAAAAGTTAAAATTTTTTTTGTCGAAAGTATATCAAAGTGGATATCTATTGAAAGATAATTAAATGTTCGTCGTGATGGTATATTTTTTTTTACTTAACGATTAACGGTTTAGGAGATATTTAAATTTTAAAAAATTGGTGAAATAATTAAATGCTTTTAATCACAACCATTGATTTTTTTTTAGATGGATGGTGTGGATGAGTCCCCTAGTATCCAACCTTTTTTTGGTATTTAATATAACTCTCCTCATAGTATATAAATAAACAACAACTTCTATCTTCAGCCTATGTGGGATAAAGTGTTTGGATAAAAATTTAGAAAAGGTCTACGTAAAAAATGGTAAGAACGAGATAATGCAAGAGTTATAAACAGATGGTGAAAGATATGTTGCTCAAAACATAAAATTTAAATGTTGGAATTTAACAAACTAGGTAACCAAGTAGCCATGAGTACGTAGCAGAATGGATCTAGTTTTAGCATATTGATTAACACATAATAAAGGGAAGTAAACTAACCTTTTGCCTTAGATCCTGAAAATAAGTTAGCGGTTAAATTACCGCCTCTACGGTTGCTCACACAATCACGTTAAGTGAACACGTCAAGTTGTCTAGCCTTTACCTCACGAACAAAACACCACGAGTTATAATTACCACGATCTAAACGCACCCTTGATTGAGTTAGAAGCAAAAACCAAGAAACCCTAAAAGGGTTTGTACTGAAAATTAAATAACCGAATTTGGTTAGGGTTTTAAAACCAAAACCGAAAACCCTTGAATAAGGGGTTGTGAATGTCGAGCTAGGAGAACACCTTCGTTGCTGATCTTGTACCATCGATTTAGGAGGAACAAAAAGAGGAACCAGAAAACCCTAAAAGGGTTTTAGTTGATTTCGGTTGAGGGAAAGAAGAACCAAAAATCCCTAAATTGATTTTAGGGTTTCGGTTAAGGTTTTCGGAGGAGAAGGGAGCACCAAATTTACTTGGTGATTTTAGGGATTAGAGAGTTGTAGAATGAATGATCATGAGGCTTAGGGGTGGGTGTATTTATATTACTCAAACCCTAGTTCAAGATAAACTATAATTCCCCCAAATCCTAATCACATTCCAACTGTTTCCCTTATCTACTAATTAGAACCAAACACCCTCATTCTAGATGCCTTAAGGGCCGACCACTATTGGTGTCCCCCCTTAAGGTTCGAGTTTTGTCCAATTTAACCCATTGGTTTATTATTTAAAAGTTTGTTAAGTCAGTTATACAAGTAACGTAAACTAACGACTATTTAAATATTTATCGTGAACTATTAAACGCATTCTTCGTGTATTAATGTGTGTGCCCCCAATAGGCTCACGTATTTCTAACGTATAATGCGGGACCAACTACCATATTCCAACAGCTCCCACTTGGGAGTTGGTGTAGCAGAATGCACTTATACTCACAATGAAAACGTCTAGCAACACTCACACTTGCTTTTAAATTAGAAATACTTGAGATAAAATTTCATGAACAATCTCAGCTTATAATGGTTATGTATTTTTTGCTATTATCATCTCTTTGTTATAGATACCGTTAAACCATGGATATGGATCCTAACTCATTCCATATAGTTTAACATTCTGTTTCTCGTTATAGAAATAATTCAGATTTACCAAATATAACTAAGAATCATCTTAAATTACCCTTTGGGCATAGCCGTGCAATTATTTGATTAATTTTGGAGAGGGCCCATGGTATCTTTCTGCACATATCAAGTAGATGACAAATTATTTGTTGACTACAAGTGTTGTGGATATTGCTTTACATTACTTCCAAAAATAACCTTTATAACTACCTTATTCAGGACAATGTTTGACTTATCCTTAAAAAGTGATATCCACACATACAGAACTTGTTTATATCTCAAGTCTAAGGATGATTTATTAAAACCATTTTCGATATATTACTCATGACGAGGATCCAAAAGTAAATATTCAAAGGTTGGGGTATTCAATATGCATCCCTTGTGAATACACATGAGTTTGGCAGGAACAATTCGTATATTCAAAGAATATCACCAACACTCACATTTGCCTTATGTAATTATATTTCCATATTGTTAACCGACAATGGACATATTTAGAATGATAAATCATTATTGGATTAAACATGCAAATATAGAATAACGGTTATTATATGAATGAAAACAAACACCAAGTATATTTATTCATCAGAAAATAAAAACTGTTTTACAATTCTAAATTATCCAAATACTAATAAAACACAAATTTACATGAGACAATTAGCTGGTATCATTCCTATTTTCCTAGTCAATTAAGAATACATAGGAAATGCTAAAGCCTTCGTAAAAGGGTCAGCTAGGTTGTCATCTGTGTCAACTTTTTCTATACTCACATCACCCATTTCTATGGTTTCTCAAAGATAGTGAACTTTTGCGCGAAAATGTCTTGCATCTTTAGTGATTCCATGATCTTTTGCTATTGCTATGGATCTAGTATTATCACAATACATACTTATGGGTTCTTCAATTGTGGGAACAACACCACGCCCAGAAATGAATTTTTGAATTCATACAACCTCTTTTGATGCGTCAAAAGCTGCAATATATTCAGCATATTGAGATGAAGTTGTAAAAATACTTTGCTTTGTGCTTTTCTAGTCAATAGCACCTCCATTTAAAACGAACACATATCCAGTCTAAGACTTGAGGTTGTCAGAATCCATCAGATATCCATCATCAGTGTAGCAAGAAACCTTAAGCTCTCATTTCGTGTCACCTCTGTAAACAAGAAACTTATCTTTAGTATTGTGAAGATACTTTAGAATGTTCTTAACAATAGTCTAGTGAAGTTCACCTAGATTCTGTTAAAATCGGATTGTCATGTTCTGAGCGAAGGTAACATCAGAACGAGTACATCTCACAGCATACATAATCGATCTAACAGCCGAGGCATATGGGATATTTTACATGCGCTGTTTTTTAGCAGGTGTTGATGCACCTTGTGATTTACTTAATTTTAGCTTTTTTACATTGGGATAGTTCCACGTTTGGAGTTTTCCACGAAATATCTTTTCAAGATTTTCTCAATTTAAGCACTTTGACATAAACCAATTAGCAGCTTTGATCTATCTCAGTAGATCTTAATTCCAAGAATATATGAAGCTTCTCCTAGATCTTTTATAGCCAAACATCTTTCAAGATAGGATTTTACTTCTTGTAACATTGGAATATTATTTCCCATGATTAATATGTCATCGACATACAAGATTAGGAAAGTGACATAACTCTACTAGCTTTCATATATATACATGGCTCATAATGATTTTGACTGAAACCGAATTTTTTGATTTCATCATCAAATCATTTATTCCATTGCCTAGATGCTTGCTTAAGTCCATAACTGGAATGCTTTAGCTTTCATACTTGGTTAAGATATTTTGGATTAACAAAACCTTCAGGTTGCTCCATGTATACCTCTTCATTAAGATATCCATTGAGGAAGGCAGTTTTGACATCCATTTGCCAAATCTTATAGTCATAAAATGCAGCTATGGCTATAAGAATCCTAATAGCTCTATTGTCTGTAACAGGAGAGAATGTTTCTTCATAATCAATCCCTAGGGTTTGAGTGAAGCCCTTCGCTACCAGACGAGCTTTATAAGTGTGTACAACACCATCCATGTCGGTCTTTTTTTTTAAAATTCATTTGTGACCATAATTTTTCTGTTAGGAGGAAGATCAACTAACTCCCAAACTTCATTGTCTCTCATGGATTGCATCTCCACATTCATAGCATTTAGCAATTTGTCAGATTCAGGATCCAACAATGCAGCTTTATAGTTAGCGGGTTCACCAAGATCCCTCAACTCATGGTCCTCAGCATCGACGTGTAATTCGATCTGGGACATGGCGTGTCCTAAAGGACTTACGAATGGGATTGACATCACTTTGAGGTTCATTAATTTCTTGATCATCCCCTTCATGATTTAAGCTAGTGTCTAAAGAAGGATGCATATCTTCTTCTTGAATAATTTCAAGATCTTCTAGACTCTTACTTATTTCTTGATTTATAAGACTATTCTCAAATAATTAAGCATTCCAGGAAACAAAGACTTTGTTCTCGGGTGGGTAGTAGAAAGAATATCCCATCGTTTCGTTTGGGTATCCTACAAAGATACACTTAATAGATATGGGTTCTAGTTTGTCAGGTTTGGTAAGTGTATCACGCTTAACAAGTGCCTCACAACCCCAGACTTTTAAGTAAGACAACTTAGGGGCTTGCCCATGCCATACTTCGTATGGTGTATTTTCAACCTTCTTAGTTGGAACCATGTTGAGAATGCTTGTAGTAGACTCAAGGGCATAATCCCAAAAGGACTTTGGAAGAGTAGTTTGACTCATCATGGAGCAAACCATGTCTAGCAGTGTTCTATTTCTCCTCTCCGACACACCGTTATGTTGTGGCGTGTAAGTAGGAGTCCGATGGGCAATGATCCCATGCTCCTTTAGATGATTCAAAAACTCTTGACTCATATATTTACCTCCACGATCAGAACTTAATGACTTAATGACTTAATGGTCTTCCCGATTTGTTTTTCTACTTCCTTATCAAATACTTTAAAAGTTTCAAACACTTCATGTTTATGATTTAGCAAGTAAACATAACCATAACGACTAAAGTCGTTAGTGAAAGTGACAAAGTAGCTTGCTCCTTGTCTTGATATAGTTCTAAATGGACCACATACATCGATGTGGATTAGTCCAAGTAGATCTTTAGCCCTTTCCACTTGATGCGAATAAGGTTTTCTTGCCATCTTTCCAGACATGTAGGAAACATATTTTTCAAAAGACTTAATGTTAGTTAGATTAAAAAGTCCATCATGTTGCAACTTCTCAATTCATTTCTTGCTAATGTGTCCAAGACGACAGTGTCACAAGAGAGTAGAGTCCAATTCACGCTTGACTCTTTTATTTCTTACAATATACATAAAACTATAATTTATATTTGAAGAAGACAAATCAATTTCATAAATATCATCCCATGGGATAGCACTAAAATAAACCAAATTATTCCTTGAAACTGAAATTGTATTATCATTCTTAAAGCGGTTAACAAAACCATACTTATACAAACGTGAAACTGAATTGATGCCTCTAGTAATAGAGGGAGCATAATGACAATTGTGTAAAATTAAAACTAGTCCACTAGGGAGACACAAGTGAAATTATCCAATAGCTTCAACTGTTTCACGATGACCATCACCCACGTACAGACTTAAAGCTCCTAGCTTTAGTTTCCTACTTCCCCTAAGACCCTGAGTAGTTATACAGATATGAGTACTACAACCCGTATCATAAACCCAAGATGTACTAGGAAAAGAATAGAGTTCTATGGTGAAAATACCTAAAGTGCTAGCTCCTTAAGATTGCTTCTTCTTTTTCATCAAATCGGCAAGATAAACAGGATAATTCCTTCTCCAATGACCTACTTCACCACATTGCTAGCAGATCGCGTCCTTCATTGGATTATCCTTCTTGGGTTTTGTAGTATTCATAGGTTTGGGAGAAAAAGATGGTGCAGGAACAAGTGCATTTCCTATCTTTGCTTTGCCTTTCCCTTGATTCCCCTTAGTAGCCTTATGCGATTTCTTCTTTTGGTCTTTCTAGACCCTTCCTGCTCTTATTGTATGAAGTGCAGGTACAACATCTTTTGGTGGAAGAGTTTGCTCATGTACCTTTAGCATAGCATGCAACTCAGTCACGGTCTTCCCCATGCTATGCATGTTATAATTTTGAACAAACCCATCATATTACTTTCTTAGAGAGACCAAGATGAGGCTTACTGAAAGGTTTTGAGTCATGGCATGACCGAGACGTTCCAAATTGTCTATATAACTCTTCATTTTGAGAATGTAAGAGCTTACAAAATGTCCTTCTTCTTATTTGCACGGGTGAAATTCTCTCACAGTCTGAAGAAGTTCCTGCTCTGCCTGTTGTGCATACAACGTTTTCAGTTCCTTTAGCATATCATACGCACCAAGTTATTCTAGATTCTTTTCGATATCTGGGTCCATGGTCATAAGCAGAAGACCAATAATTTCCTTCGAAGCCTTGACCCATGCAGTGTGGGTGTTAAGGACATCCGTAGGAAGTACTTATCTAGCAGGTGGAACTGGCATAACAGGTATTGGCTGATCCAAGTATGGTAAATTGTCTTCAATTGATAGCACAATCCAAAGATTGCGGTACCATTCCATAAAGTTAGGTCTAGTTAATTTTTGTTTTTCAAAAAAGTCCTGAAAATTGAATTGTTTACTACGGTGGTAGTCATCTACATTTAGAAAAAGTTCAAATTTATTAGTATTTTTGATAATTAAATTCTTAATAGACTTAACTACCCAATTAATTTAATAATTTAGACTAAGATCCAATTTGACCTCCCAATTATTACCAAAGGTCAGACCAATGAGTAAACAAGTAGGGAAAGAGGTAAGCGACGAGCGTTAGTTGCATTTTATGCAACTCTTAGATTTATAAGACTTTTTATAACATTAGTAATCATATAATAATGTCATGAGCATGTTTAGTTCTCATCTTATGCCTCGGGTCCAAGGTTTGACAAAGTATACACGATTTAAGTCTACCAAGCAAGAACGTGCAAAAATCGCCATAGGTCTGAATAGTGAACAAAATTCGCCATGGGTTGGAATGACCCTAAGGCCTGACCAAAGAGGCCAAGCCAAATGCACGTGTTCTTGGTTGGCTGGCATAGACTTAAAATTTTCATATAGGGGTATTCACATAAATGTGTCAAAAGCGTGTACAAAGAGGCATGCAAACAACTTTGTAGCGCTTATTTTAAAAACTTTTATAGATGACATTGTAGTAATACAAAGGTTCTCGCTAACTTCAATCGAATGCACAAAGAAGCGGAGAACCAGGTCAACGCGAAGCTTATGAATTTCTGCCTTAAACTTCTCTTATAGTTTAATCTATTGGATGAGCCGTACTTCCCAATAATTCATAATGTCTAGTTTTTAATTAATCAAGAAATTAAGTTTCATAGTTTAGAGTCTAATTAATTTTCTCAAAAATCAAGCTTTCCACAAAACAAATAGCAGGCCAAAATGAACATGTATTAGGCGTGTAATTAATAAAACTGTTTTAATATCATCTTTCTCTATAAGTATTAGTCCGTATTGCATACATATTAGGCATGTAAACGAGTAATCAAGTAAAAATATTCACATAAGTAGACAAATATTAAAGATGACATTAAATAAATAAGTAAACATGTAATATCCGAGTTCTCATGCGAGTCTTCCCCAATTGGAGAACCATAAGATCCTCACTAGGTTTTCATCTATGTGTCTAGATCGCCCCATTCATCACAAAAGTGATTTAGTATGTCTCATGGCCAGAAAAGGAAACAAAATGAGACTAAATATTTAAAAGATCTAGTTTCCAAAAAATAAAAGATTTTATTACCATAAATAAAAATCAAGATCTTTTAGATATGTAGTGTGATTAACAAAAATAATCATAATTATTATAAAAAAGGAAACAAATCTACTAAACTAACAATTTAATTTTAATTTCTTTTTAACCTAAATTAACAATTAATAATTTTCAAGATCTAGATCTACCATATTTTATTTAATTATAGCAAGGATTTGCATAACTTTGCCATATTAGCAAGAAAACAATAAATAAAATAGTAAAACGCAGCAGATCAAGCAAAAAATAAATTCTAGGCGTGATATAAGGCATATAATTTAATTTTAAAATTTGTAACCCATAATGCCAAAACGAGTTGACTCGTGATGCCACTGTTGGGATTTAACAAAATAGGTAACCAAGTAGCTATGAGTACGCAGCGAAATGAATCTAATTTTAGCATATAGATTAACACATAATAAAGGGAAGTAAACTAACCGTTTGCCATAGATCCTGAAAACGAGTTAGCGGTTAAATTACCGCCTATACGGTTGCTCACACAATTACGTCTGCAAACACGCCAAGTTGTCTAGCCTTGACCTCACGAACAAAACACCACGTGTTATACTTACCACAATCCAAACGCACCCTTGATTGAGTTAGAAACGAAAACCAAGAAACACTAAAAGGGTTTGTACCGAAAATCAAATAACCAAATTCGGTTAAGGTTTTAAAACCAAAGCCGAAAACCCTTGAATAATTGTTTGTGAATCTCGAGCTAGGAGAACACCTTCGTTGTTGATCGTGTATCGTCGATCTAGGAGGAATAAGAGGAACCGAAAAACCTTAAAAGGGTTTTAGTTGATTTTGGTTGAGGGAAAGAAGAACCGAAAATCCCTAAATAGATTTTAGGGTTTCGGTTAAGGTTTTAAGAGGAGAAGGGAGCACCAAATTTACTTGGTGATTTTAGGGATTAGGGAGTTGTAGAATGAATGATCATGAGGCTTAGGGGTGCGTGTATTTATAGTACTCAAACCCTAGTTCAAGATAAAATATAATTCCCCCATATCCTATTCACATTCCAACTTTTTCCCTTATTTGGAAATTAGACCAAACACCCTCATTCTAGGAGCCTTAGGGGCCGGCCACTATTGGTGTCACCCCCTAGGGTTCGGGTTTTGTCCAATTTAACCCCTTGGTTTATTATTTAAAAGTTCGTTAAGTTAGTTATACAAGTAACATAAACTAATGACTATTTAAATATTTATCATGAAGTATTAAACGTATTCTTCGTGTATTAACGTGTGTGCCCCCAATAGGCTCACGTATTTCTAACGTATAATGCAGAACCAACTAACATATTCCAACAGCTCCCACTTGGGAGTTGGTGTAGCAGGATGCACTTATACTGACAATGGAAACGTCTAGCAACACTCGCACTTGCCTTTAAATTAGAAATACTTGAGATAAAGTTTTAGGAACAATTTCAGCTTATAATGGTTATGTATTTCTTGCTACTGCCATCCCTTTGTTCTAGATACCGTTAAATCATGGATATGGATCCTAACTCATTCCATATAGTTTAACATTCAGTTTCTCGTTATAGAAATAATTCAGATTTACCAAATGTAATTATGAAATCATATTAAATTACCCTTTGGCTACGGCCATGCAATTATTTGATTAATTCTAAAGAGGGCCCATGGTATCTTTCTACACATATCAAGTGGAGGAACAAATTACTTGTTGACTACAAGTGTTGTGGATGCTGCTTCACATCACTTCCAAGAATAGCCTTTATAACTACCTTATTCAGGACATCGTTTGACTTATCCTTAAAAAGTAATATCCATACATACAAAACTTGTTTGTATCACAAGTCTAAGGATGACTTATTAAAACCATTTTTGATATATTATTCATGATAAGGATCCAAAAGTAAATATTCGAAGGTTGAGTATTCAATATGCATCCCTTGTGAATACACATGAGTTTGGCAGGAACAGTCCGTATATTTAAATAATATCACCAACACTCACATTTTCCTTATGTAATAATATTCTCATATTGTTAACCGACAATGGACATATTTAGAATGATAAATCATTCATGGATTAAACATGAAAATGTAGAATAACAGTTATCATATGAATGAAAACAAACATCAAGTATCTTTATTCATCAGATAATAAAATATGTCCTATAATTCCAAATTATCCAAATACTAATAAAACACAGATTTACATAAGACCACTAGCCGGTATCATTCCTATTTTCCTAGTCAATTCAGAATGCTTAGAAAATTCTAAAACCTTCATTTTTAACACAATCATTCCTATTTGCGCAAAAATGTCTTGCAGAAAATGTCTTGCACCTTTAGTGATTCCATGATCTTTCGCTATTGCTATGGCTCGAGTATTATCACAATACATACCTATCGGTTCTTCAATTGTGGGAACAACATCAAGCCCATAAATGAATTTTAAAATCCACACAGCCTCTTTCGATGCGTCAAAAGCAGTGATATATTCAACATCTATAGATGAAGTTTCAAAAATACTTTGCTTTGTGCTTTTCCAGTCAACATCGCCTCCATTAACAACCAACACATATCTAGTCTGAGACTTAAGGTCATTAGTATCTGTCAGATATCCCGCTTCAGTGTAGCAAGAAACCCTGAGCTCTAGTTTTATATCACCTCCGTAAACAAGAAACATATCTTTAGTATTGCGAAGATACTTTAGAATGTTCTTAACAGTAGTCAAGTGAAGTTCACCTGGATTCTATTGAAATCAGCTTGTCATGTTCTTATCAAACGTAACATCAGGACGAGTACATCTCACAGCATACATAATCGATCCAACAGCCGAAGCATATGGGATATTTTCCATGCGTTGTTTTCTAGCAGGTGTTGACGCACCTTGTGATTTACTCAATTTAAGCTTTTTTGCATTGGGATAGTTTTACGTTGAGAATTTTTCATGAAATATCTTTTCAAGATTTTCTCAATGTAAGCACTTTGACATAAACCAATTAACCGCTTTGATCTATCTCGGTAGATCTTAATTCTAAGAATATATGCAACTTCTCCTAGATATTTCATAGCAAAACATCTTCTAAGATAGTATTTTACATCTTGTAACATTAGAATATTGTTTCCCATGATCAATATGTCGTCGACATACAAGATTAGGAAAGTGACATAACTCCACTAGCTTTCATATATACACATGGCTCATCACGATTGTGACTAAAACCAATTTTTTTTTGATTTCATCATTAAATCATTTATTCCATTGCCTAGATGCTTGTTTAAGTCCATAAATGGAACGCTTCAGCTTGCATACTTGGTTAGGATATTTTGGATTAACAAAACATTCAGGTTTCTCCATGTATACCTCTTCATTGAGATATTCATTGAGGAAGGCAGTTTTGACATCCATTTGCCAAATCTCATAGTCATAAAACGCAGCTATGGCTATAAGAATCCTAATAGCTCTAAACTATGAAATAGGAGAGAATGTTTCTTCATAATCAATTCTTGGGGTTTGAGTGAAGCCCTACGCTACCAGACGAACTTTATAGGTGTGTATAACTCCATCCGTTAGGAGAAAGATTAACTAACTCCTAAACTTCACTGTCTCTCATGGATTGCATCTCCACATTCATAGCATTAAGCTCTTATTTCAGATTCAAGATCTAACAATGCATCTTTATAGTTAGCAGGTTTACCAAGATCCCTCAACTCATGCTCCTTAGTATCGACGTGTAAACACGTTCAATATGGGGCACGACATGTCCAAGAGGAATTACGAATAGGATTGACATTACTTTGAGGTTCATCAATTTCTTGAGCACACTCTTCATGATTTAAGCTAGTGTCTAAAGAAGGATGCATATCTTCTTCTTGAATAATTACAAGATCTTCTAGACTCCCACTTGCTTCTTGATTTATAAGACTATTCTTAAAGAAATTAGCATTCCGGGCAACAAAAACTTTGTTCTCGGGTGGGTAGTAGAAAGAATATCCCATTGTTTCTTTGGGTATCCTACAATGATACACTTAATAGATCTGGGTTCTAGTTTGTTAGGTTTGGTAAGTGTATCACGCTTAACAAGTGCCTCACAACCCCAAACTTTTAAGTAATACAACTTAAGCACTTGCCCATGCCATACTTCATATGGTGTCTTTTTAACCTTCTTAGTTGAAACCATGTTGAGAATGCGTGCAACAGACTCAAGGGCATAATCCCAAAAGGACTTTGGAAGAGTAGTTTGACTCATCATGGAGCGAACCATGTCTAGCAGTGTTCTATTTCTCCTCTCTGACACACCATTATGCTATGGCGTGTAAGGATGAGTTCGATGGGAAATGATCCCATTCTCCTTTAGATGATCCAAAAAATCTTGACTCATATATTCTCCTCTATAATCAGAACATAATGACTTATGGTCTTCCCAAGTTGTTTTTCTACTTCCTTTTAAAATACTTTAAAAGTTTCAAACACTTCATGTTTATGTTTTTGCAAGTAAACATAACCATAACGACTAAAGTCGTCAGTGAAAGGTACGAAGTAGATTGCTTCTTTTCTTGACACAATTCTAAATAGACCTCGTACATCGGTGTTGATTAGTCCAACTAGATCTTTAGTCCTTTCAACTTGATGTGAATAAGGTTTTCTTGCCATCTTTCCAGACATGCAGGAAACACATTTTTCAAAAGACTTAATGTCAGTTGAATTAAGAAGTCTATCATATTGCAACTTCTCAATGCGTTTCTTGATAATGTGTCCAAGACGGCAGTGCCACAAGAGAGTAGAGTCCAAGTCAAGCTTGACTCTTTTATTGCTTACAGTATACATAGAACTATCATTTGTATTTGAAGAAGACAAATCAATTTCATAAATATCATCCCGTGGGATAGCACTAAAATAAACTAAATTATTCCTAGAAACTGAAATTGTATTATCATTTTCAAAGCGGTTAACAAAACCATCCTTGTACAAACGTGTGTGCCCCCAATAGACTCACATATTTCTAACGTATAATGCGGAACTAACTACCATATTCCAACATTAAATTTAGAAGCAATTAGACTATGTGTTTGTAGCAGGAATCATGAAGGGAACAATTTTGATAACGTGAAATAGTAAGCTATTATTTGCTCTAAATTAATAGATTGCAAATATTTAAGCGTTGTTGAAA
Organism: Tanacetum coccineum; assembly: GCA_026074375.1. Taxonomy (NCBI): domain Eukaryota; kingdom Viridiplantae; phylum Streptophyta; class Magnoliopsida; order Asterales; family Asteraceae; genus Tanacetum; species Tanacetum coccineum. The sequence goes on along the minus strand of BQNB010039258.1, from coordinate 20,603 downwards.
TAACCTGTGATTTCTTATATATGAAAAAGGGTAAGCGTTTAGTTATCATAATAGAAAGTGATTGATATGGGAAAGCAAAACTCTTTGGACGATACTACTGTTTTGGAATCTTTTCCACCATTATCTACGCTGGTTACTACTACGGCTTGTAATGTCCCTGCTAAGTCTTCGTATGCTAATATAAATGGTAAACCAAGTGGGAAGAAAGTGAATGTTCATACTTTGTTTACACCCAGGGGTAATGGGATTGATGTGGTTGTTTCGGTGGATTCTATTCGAGCTATTAGTAAACGCTTTGCTAATACTGCTTATGGTTTTTTCTTGGGGAATAAGGTGGCATACCCTGTTGTTGCTAACTATGTTAGGAATACTTGGGTAAATATGGGCTTGTTCGCTCAATGTTCAGCTCGTTTACCGGTTTATTCTCCTTTTAATTTAGCTCCATGGACGGATTAGATACTACGCTTGAGAATGGTCCATGGTTTATCCGGAATAACCCGATTATCCTGAAGAAATGGCATCTGGATGAGAACCTATTGAAGGTATATGTTAGTAATGTTACAGTTTGGGTTAAACTTCATGGTGTACCTGTTACGGCTTTCAGAGAGGATGGCTTGAGTGCCATTGCTACTAAACTGGGTACTCCTCTAATGCTTGACTCTTATACATTTGATATGTGCATGCAATCTTGGGGTAGGTCAAGCAATGCTAAAGTTATGATTGAGCTTCGAGCTGATGTGGAGTTGAAAGATAACCTTGTCGTGGCTATGCCTAAAATTACTAGGGAGGGACATTATACATGTAATGTTCGTGTTGAGTACGAGTGGAAACCTCCTAGGTGTTCATCCTGTATGATTTTTGGACATATTCATGAGGAATGTCCCAAAAATATAGGTGCTGGTGAGAAGAAGCCTAGTCAAACTTCTTGAGGTGTTCCGGTTGGTCTGAAAATGGGTTTTAAACCTCATACAGAATATCGCCCTGTTTCTAAAAAGTCTACTGCTAGTTCTGGTGGTAATAAGAAGAAGGGTGAGGAACCTACTATTGAGGTTAGTAATTCAAATCCATTTGATGTTCTTAATTCGGTCGATAATAATGTGGAGTTTGGTACCAATTGGGGTGCTACTAATTTGGTAATTAATGGGGCTACTTCAAGTGGATCCTTTTTTATGAATATCCATAATGATGGAGAGTTTGCTTGTAATACTCCTATTGGTGAGAAAATCGATAAAATAGAACGACAAATTTGTGAAGGTAAACTTAGGATGTTGGATAATGACGGAAATCCGCCAGTTACTATGGGTATTGTGGAAAGTGATAGTGAAGTGAAAGCGGTTTTTTATGAAACTGCTAATTTAAGGATTTCAACGAGTGGTAAAGATGGAAGTGATAAAGGTTATGGTACTAATAGCTTGTTGGAACAATGGATGGATTCTTATCCGAATAATGATGATTATGACCCGTATGAGATACATATTACGAAGAAATCCATGATTTGCCGACACGCTTCAGTCTATTTGTGATGATCTAGATATCACGGTCCCCGGGGCAGGAAGAAGAGAATAGATTTTACAATGTTGTGGAGTCAATTGTAATCTAGTCATAGTTATATCCTCCTATGGAGTAGTTGCTTGTTTATGTACGAGCTTTTTTGCCTATAAGATGGGCTGAGATGTGACTTCATACAACCCACAATCTTTTTACCTGAATAGAGGTGGTGGTGGTGGTAATACATGGACGGATTCCACCAAAAAAAAACTTAGTTTGCCATACGTAACGATGAAAAATATTGTGGTTTATATTTATCTAAAACAAAATTGAGAATTGACTTCTAAAACATCAATCCCTCTTAAGCTATTTGAAGTAATGAATTAGAAAGGTCTCCACAAGAACATGTTTTATGGTAAAAATATAAAAGTAAACATAGAAAAGAGTTAAGAGCTAATTATGCATTCTCATATACAAACTCGCCTCCTAAATTTTTATTTACATAGAAAGAAAGAAACATGTCACTTGGAACACCAGATTGATGTTTAAAAGCAACTAGGTTATGCGTTTGGAGCACCAATTATGAAGGGAACATCTTGGAAAACGGGAAATTATATGCGGTCATATAACTCTAAAAATGAAAGATCACAAACGGTTAAGTGTTGTAATAAGATAAAAGGGGTTAGCGTTTACTTATCATTTATGCAGATCGATATATCATTGAATGTGTTGCGTCTTTTGGTCATGAATGTTAAAGTATTTATGTATATCGATACATGTTTTGTTTGTTTCGGCCACAGGTTAGAATCTTATTATGTTAAAGAGAGTGCTTATGTTAACAGCTTTTTATAAAGCAGCTAGGCAATCCTTTATATAGTTGTAGGTAATACTGTTTTAAAGATGGAATGGTCTCCACCAAAACATGTTTTAAAGTACCAATTTAAAAATAAAAATGGTTAAGAGTTCATATAAGTTTACAAATCTGACAAGGTCTCTCGAATTTTTTCAACCCGAGAGATATTGAAAGATTTGAAAACATAATACTTTTCTCAACATGTTAAACCCACATACACTTACGATATATAACTTACCAACAACTTCTGTGTTCAGCCTATGTGGCATAGTGGTGCCAAGATAAAAGATTGGAACATGTATGAACTGTTTAAAGTAATACGTTACGTTTGCTACATGTAGCGACAAAAAATAGTTGTGGTAAAATTTTAAGTACCCATTTTTGTTAAACCGAGCTCTAGCTATTTATATTGATGCAAATTATAAACTGTAGTTTTTATTTACGAATAGTTTCATAAACAAAATTCTTGTATGAGATTACATAAGTTTTGAATATTTACATCACTTCCATCGACTATTTGTAACATCAAAAGAACATTATACATAAATACATTAGCTGGTAAACCGTGAGACGCCATTTCGAAATAAAGAAAAAAAGTTTTGCAACACCGCCGAGTTATTTTCCGAGTTACAAAATTACCACGTACTTTTAGCTATATATGTTTTTTAATATAAAAAACTTTATTTATCAACTAATCCATATACATTATAACCATTCTCATATATGTGCACAAACAGTGATGTTTTCCAATTTCAAAAATTGAGTAATATGATTGTTACTTGTAGTCTTTCTCAGCGTATATACAGGGACGAAGCCAGGACCAAATATGACCGGCTGCACAAATCTTTTTTAACCGTAATATAATATAATTAAAAAGTGAATTAAAACAAAGATTTCATTAAAACGATAGGACTAAAAGCACATTTCGATGGACCGGATGCATTTATGATACATTTAGAAAAAATCATTGTTTTTCTCAAAAATTAACCGCGAGACAGCCCTGGCTCCGTCCCTGTGTGTATATCATATGAGCAATTATGTCAAATGTATTTTCCGTTTATATTACAAGAGTACAAGAGATAAAAGATAATCGGGCCTCAATATAAAAAATATGCATCATGTCATTGAGCCTATGTCTAGTAGCCATCTTAATAGTTGGACGGTTAGACCATGAAACTTTGTTTACCTTTTTCGCCTATGGACATATATTAGTAGGGGTGTTGATCGGTTTGGTTAGTTTTGTTTAAATTTTTACGGGTCAACATGAAAACCAAATCGAAAATCGAATTTGAATTCGGTTCGGTTTTCGGGTTGACCCGAATAACCAAAATGATACGACGTTGTTAGGGGTTGTATCGATAGTAACACCACTTCAAGCGTGTGCAAACTCCGTAGAAAAATAGAGAGAAGAACTAGAGTGTAGCTCCCCCAAATTTCGAAACGCATCGGAATACAACATTGGGATGCTACTTCATAGTCACTAAGTACAAGTTACGAAAAACGACCTCAAGAAGAGACGTTTTAGAAATAAGTTTTCGCATTTGACATATTGAAATATCAGAGATTATGAATAGGTCCCAACAGTTTAGCAATACACAATGTTTTGAAAAATAAAGTTTTGTCGAATGCATAAAAATGTAGAGTCTCTAGTACATATCCGTGCGGCTTCCCTCCGAGCAATATACCTGAAAAACCTGAGATAACATGCGAAAAAAGTCAACAATAATGTTGAGTGAAGTTCATAGGTTTTTAATGAGTAAAGTAGTGAAATCCATAGAGTTTATGAAGTAAATAAGTAGAACACAACCTTTTGTTCATCAAGTGACATTGCCATGCACGCAAGTTAGATAATCATATTATTGCATCGAGCTCATGGGACCGAACGTTAACTAAATAATATAAGTTTTCCCATCAAAGGTATACTTGCCACATACCTTGATTCTCAATACAATTCGTCTGTTCGACGTGTACTCAAGTGAGCGCTACTCACCCGGACGAGGTTTGTCAAACCCAATAGATCTATTCACTTGTACTAGCGTTTACCATGTACGTAATTAATGGTTCATGAAATTAGATACTTTTTGGCAAGAAGGTACTCGATGTCAATAATATACGTATACGAGTCAAGCACACCCATCCATTACTTGTGTTCAATTTCTGTAAATCATCGAGTCAAGCATACTCATAAATCATTTGTGTTCAAATTTTGTAAACCTTCAGGTCAAGCATACCCATCAAGTCATTTGTGTTCAATTTGCAAAAACTAGCATGTATCTCTCTCGCGATGTTTATAAAGCATGTAAATGAGTAAAGGCGAGGCTATGAACTTACCAAGAGCAGTGGAATAGGAGAATGATAAGCACGTTGGAACAAACAAGAAGTCCTAAGTACCACCTAGATGAAATGGCTTAACTTAGAATAATAAAATAGTATCCAATACGTAAAGAGTATGGCATTGCACTAACGATTTTATGAAATAATGTTTACCCAAAATATCATGACTAATCTGATTTTATATATCCCAAAACATGTACCTATTTTCATTTCTTATAAGTCTACTTTATAAAAGTTTATACTTTCATTTTTAAGTTTAAAACGACGCATCATCCAAATTCTGAATTTTTCCCCACTTTACAAGCTTCTAAATCCAATTCCGTAAATGGTATAAAGTCAGGGTTTTTGCCTATGGAAAGGTTTTTGAGTCTACTTTCTAGATTTATGGGCCCTTTTTTCCAAAAAGTTTCAAAACCCAAGTGAAATTACCCATTTACCCCTAATTATCAAAGCTGCAATTTTCCAGAATTTTTCCGCTTCACTAAACTAAGTGTATTTACTAAACCATGGGTCCGCAGAGGCCGAAACATGCGGCAAAATCTAAGTTAGCTCAATATCTACAGCGTTTAGTTTTATGGACTTATACCTATTTCAATTATGTGTGTATTTTTTGACTAGTTTTACCAAAACGGCCATAAATCACTCATCGGAAACAGTTACGTCCCCATCCAAACGGTCACTCATAGCTAAGACAATAACTTAGGTCACTATATACTTTCTTAGAACCTCACATGTCATCGACAATTCGAAATAACCTTCACAACCTACTTGTCTAAATGTGATCCAAAAGTAATGATGCAAACACATCAAAAACAAGTTTTCTAGTCCAATATCTTTATGTACAATGCCGTATTTTTTACAAACTCACAATATAAAATGTAAATACATGAAATATAGTAGCTACATAAAAAATAATTTACAAGAAAAAATTTTTAGATGAAACAACTAGAACATAATCTTAAAAAAAGATAAGGATGATAAAGATTTACAACAAAATTTTTAACCCACTTCTTGATCTAGCTCTATACTCACCCAACCAAATCTTGCAAGAAATCCTTTAATGTGACAACCGTGATTTGAGCATGTTAGTTCATACCTTTAGAAATGGCTAAGTGTCTATTTTGTATGTTTTTTGCGTGCTATGTGTTCATTATGTAGGTTGAAGTGGTTTACATATGTGCATGATGTCATTTTAGAGGTAAATGATTATCTGATTTTGTGTGCATATGAGTTTGGTGTTATGTATTCTATTTGTTCACGTGTGGTGATAATGGAAATGAAAGACGTGTTGCATGCATTGCTACGTCAATTTTTGGTTTTTAAGAATTAAGCGTTTATAAGAAGTATAAGTTATTGGAAAGGAAGCATGTGAGTGAAATATGGAAGTTCGCAGTAAACATTTCATAAATAGAAAGTGAGATGCGAAATAAAAAGTTATTTTTAGAAAATTTAGTAAGTAGCATTTATGTAAAAAGGTTTACCAAATTTACATAGATTTTTATAGGAAATTAAGGTAATGTAAATATAAGTATAATTAATAAAATAAAAAATATATAATTAAAGGGGGCGTACGGTTTATAAGGAAAATAAAAAAATTTGTTTTTATTTAAAAATTATAGTTGAACTAAGATTCTACTAGATAAGTTTATATAATAAAAACCCTAGTCATATTTTTTTCCCTTCTTCTCTTTGTGCGTGAGATCCAACCCCAAAACCGTAAGGAAGACAAAAAAAATTTGATCTAGAAATCTAGGTGTTAGATCGTGTTAATTCAAAAAATATCGTTAGGTATGTTCTTCTTCTTTGTTTATTCTTACATTTCATGTAATATGATTTTTGATGGATCTAGGGTTTACATAAACTACATCATATTAATGATATTTAATGATGCTAGAATGATTAGGGCTTGATTAGGGTCATGTTTATGCAATTGGTTAGGTTAGATTTACGTTAAAACTGGATTTAGGGTTGAGTAAAATTTTGGGTCGTGTTCAACGACTACTGTTATCTTGGTGATAAAAACGAATATTGATATGTTTCTTGAATTTATGAATAAGCCAAAAGAGTCTAATTTCCAAAAAATCTGGCTTCAAATGTTTTTATGGTCGAGAAGTCATTCAAATATTTTGTATACTAAAAGTTATTAAAATAGTAAATACGGGTCAGAATTAGGTCATGTTTAGGAGGGTAAAACATATACTTAAAAATGGAATTAAGCTTAGCCCTTCTACATTAGTTAAGTTCCATACGTCTATTGATAATTCCATGAAAATTAGCCTCTGAAAGCATGTCTAAGTATGGTAGATAGAGTGATATATTTTGGTGTGCAATCAGATCCGAATTAGGATAGTTTTCAAGTTTGATTTTATTTGAAGTAGTTACACATGTAAGTAATACTTGAGAATCACAAAGTAGTTAATATACTCATATATGAACATGGGTGATTTTTGGTATAAATTATGAATGTCATTAAGTAAGGGTTTTGACTACGTAAAGAGACACTAAAATTTTGTAATTATGATTTAATTATAAGTAGCTAGTGTAAAGTGTTAATGAGATGGTTAAGGTTGGGCATGGTGTCAGGGTAACCCATGATGGTTAGCTAAACCCTTAGTCATCCATCATATGTGTTTGTACCATAGCATATAAACGCATAGATACTTAACTTAACCATTGGAATTTGCGATCACGTGTGTCTTTTCCGAGAATAATTTACTTGTACAATTCTAAATAACAATTTTAGGTACTAGAATCTTAGTTGACCTGAATTGTAATGGTAATAGGTTGATATTTTAGATTCGACTCCTAAACGGAATTCGTAAATCTCTCTCTTCTGGTTTCGTGGCTTCTTGAATTATTAAAATCGCAATTCGTATAAAGGAATTATGACTAAAACGGTGTAACTATGTCAACATTTAACGTGTTATCATTAATTGAGGGAAAGTAGTGATCTCGAGTTATTTAACCATCAGATCGTCCTCAAATTTGTACCATAGCATATAAACGCAAAGATATTGAACTTGACCGTTGGAATTTGCGATCACATGTGTCCTTTTCGAGAATAATTTGCTTGTACAATTCTAAATAACATTTTTAAATTCTAGACTTTTAGTTGACTTGACTTGTTATGATAATAGGTTGATATTTTAGATTCGACTCCTAAACGAAAGCCGTAAATCTCTCTCTCGTGTTTGCATATGGTTGGAGTCCGTTCTTGTTTATGGCTCGTACCCAACTAAAAAAATTCAATAAACAATGAACCAAACCAAAAAAATCTAAACCGCTCACTCGAGATATATAATTATAAATGAGCCAATCTCTGACGGGCTCGAACTTGACTTGTTTCCACCCCACGTATCACTAAAAGCATAAATCGGACTTTCGGTTCGGTTCTTAATTATTAAGTACATGCTTACAAATTGTTTCTGGTTTCGTGGCTTCTTGAATTATTAAAATCGCAAATTCGTATAAAGGAATTATGACCAAAACGGTGTAACTATGTCAACATTTAACGTGTTATCATTAATTGAGGGAAAGTAGTGATCCCGAGTTATTTAACCATCGGGTCGTCCTCAAATTTGTATCATAGCATATAAACGCAAAGATATTGAACTTGACCGTTGGAATTTGCGATCACATGTGTCCTTTTCGAGAATAATTTGCTTGTACAATTCTAAATAACATTTTTAAATTCTAGACTTTTAGTTGACTTGACTTGTTATGATAATAGGTTGATATTTTAGATTCGACTCCTAAACGAAAGCCGTAAATCTCTCTCTCGTGTTTGCATATGGTTGGAGTCCGTTCTTGTTTATGGCTCGTACCCAACTAAAAAAATTCAATAAACAATGAACCAAACCAAAAAAATCTAAACCGCTCACTCGAGATATATAATTATAAATGAGCCAATCTCTGACGGGCTCGAACTTGACTTGTTTCCACCCCACGTATCACTAAAAGCATAAATCGGACTTTCGGTTCGGTTCTTAATTATTAAGTACATGCTTACAAATTGTTAAACTTTACATTATATACATTTTATATTTTTCACAATAACGAAAAAATAAAATTGAAAAGCCGGAAAACGAAAATTGAGAGCGGGACAGAGAGAGAGTAAAAGGGGCAAAAAGAAAATAAACCCTAAATCTTATCCCAAATTGAGATCTCACACTGCCGCTCTCTCTTTATCCAATTTGTTTGTTGCTCGCACATTTATGATAATATAATCCTAGATCTATCTATTGATTACTTTTCTTTATAATTTTATGCCCAATCTCTTAAATTTGTAGCTCAACATGTATGTGGCTTCTTGTTTGTTGTATTTAAGTGTTTGTTAAGCTTGATTTTTGTCTCAAAAACCTAATTGTTGTTGTATAAAGAAGTTATGAAGTGTTGGGTTTTTTTGCTTATCATATGGTTTTGGGTTGACCCGAACCTAAACTGAAATGTGTTCAAAAGCTTGACCAAAACCGAACCGAATGAGACTTGGGTCGGTGCGGGTTTTTTGGTTTGGTTAGGTCTGTTTCGGTTTCAATAGGCAATGAACATGAACATAACAACTTTGTTTTATACGCTTTTTCTATACATAGATTGTGATGTTTGTTTGCTTGCTTTTGTGTATGTATGTATTTTAAAAGGGCTCTTAACATGATTATTAAATCTTTGTGGTTAGTCTGTTAGATTTGTTTGCTGCTAATGTTCAAGTTTATGTAGATTCGAGTAACTTCTTATTAGTCTATTATTTTACTAACTGTGTATGCTCGTTAGTAATCTTTTAATATGTATTAGTTTGTTACTTGTTGGAACTGAGTGCATTTTTACGACTGCAACTTTTACTTGGGCTTTGTAAGTTTTTTTCTATTTTTCATGTATCACACTACAGATGGCTAGAGGGGAAAAGTTTAGAGGAAGTAGAGGTAAAAGTTCTCATCGAGTTAACGTATCACGAAGATTAACACCAACAACCTCTCCTTCTACGTTTTATGGCTCCTTATTTCTCATACCATCACCACCACCACCTGGAACGATATCAATATGAGGAAACAGTGGATCTAAAAGAGGTAGATGAACATATGCATGGTTTATTTACGTGTATGATATAGAAAAATGCTTGTTTCTTAATTTTGTTTCACTTGTTGGAATTCATTAGCTTTTTACGATTTAAAATTTCTTTAAACCTGATATCCTAATCATTTTTTATGTATGCATGACAGATGGCTAAAAGGAGTCATTACGAAGTAATTAGAGGGAAACCTACGAGTCGAGTAAGCATATTAAAGTTGTTGACGCCTTTTTCACCAATACCAGCAACACAACCTTCTAACTTTTCTTCCAACTTTGCTGCACACCCTCGTCGATTGGTATGCCATCTATTTTTTTTTTACCTTTTTTAACTTAAAGTTTCTTCAGTTTATGATGTTTCAGAAAAAGTTTTGTTGAAAGTTCAGTTTATAAATCTCATAAATACTTACATTTATATGCACTTAACTATGTCACTTGAATTTGAACAACTTTTCAGTTTCACTTATATACCGTACCTACCTGATAATTAAATAATACTTAACCGTATATGTTGATTTAAAATAGCCTATTTTCATGAGCTCACTTAGATATGTTTTAAGTGATACTTTGTTTTTGGCTTGCAATTATCTCATGAGTACATTTCCACGAACAGTCCACAACACTTAAATCTTCATTGTCGCATCTTCTTGAAATCTGTCATGAAATTTGTATATGGCGTCTCTTTAATACTTTATTTAACTATATGTTCTTAGTCCTTTTCGATTGATCTAATTTAATGGTGGTTCACCTTTTATAATATTGATAATCGTCAATTTCTTTTTGTTTATCACAGATGTGTTAATGACCCTTCTTACTCGGACTCCAGTTCTAGGAATTAAAACACAAGGGTGGCTTTTAGTATCATCTGGAGAAGTAAGTGAGCAAGTAAACCTTACACTTCTTTTAGTCTCTTGATACTCTTCATTTCTTGATTAGTTAGATAGATATAAAAACATGCATGTCTGATAGCTAACACTTATTTTGTAGATACAGTGTTGCAGTTGATATAACGTGGATGCCTGCTCGAGTTTCTGGATTTTGGAAGTATGCGTTGAAGTGGAAGCCATAGTTTTCGGTCATGTTGTATATGTCCTATGCACGTTTTTGTTTTTGTATCAGTCTTAGAACAAATGTGAATGTGTTCACTATCAATAGAATATTTGGTTTCGAAATTGGAATGTATGTGAGTTTATTGTTTTGTTAATGAATTGTTTATGGCGCTTATCTGGTATTGGTTTTTATAATATTTAGAGCCTAATTAACTCAGTAACGACTTCTATTGCAAAAATTGCAACAACTAATATTAATTGGCAAAAAAATATAGGCGTTGCTAAAGTATAGTCCGTTGCTAATTAGCAACAAACATTGATCGTTGCAAATTGAACAAATAGCAACAACTTTGTGCTCTAGTAAATTTCGTTGCTATCTTTTGATTTAGCAACGACTTGTCCATAACAAAAAAATAGCAACGGCTATGGAGGTCGTTGCCAAATAGCAACGAACTGAGGCATTTAGCAACGATATGTGGTTTTGCAACGGGCGATATAGCAACGAAGCTGTTTCGTTGGTAATATCGTTGCCAAATTTCGACTTTGGGATATCTAAATAAAGCATCCGTCTCTAGACTCGTATTTGAGTTGTTTCGGACGAAATAAAAAGTATATCCCCAAAATCATGTGAAATTAAAATTTTAATGTGGACCTTATTCTCAGCAAATCAGTTTCCTAAGAAAGGATTTCAAACTAATTATGGTTTAAACCGGGCTTTTTTTTTATAATAAGATAATAATCTATTTAAATAAGTGATCTCGTTTCACTTTATGTTTTCGAAATAAAATCTTTAAAGGATATGGGAATAAGGGAGCAAGAAGTAACTGCGTTTACACAATTATCATTTATAAGTAGTGTTAGCATCTAATCTTATATTTAGCCGTGATTTTGTTTTAAGCTTGGTTTGACGATTGTGAAAATCGAGGATGATGATCTTTGTCTCCTGGAGACACCCAGTTTGTGTGTCTCTCGTTCTTAAAGCCTTTTATATTTTAAATAAAGTTTTAAACTTAGTTTATATCTATTATTGAATAAATGGTAAAAACGGGGCGTTTTTGAAATTATTGATTTTTCTTATACCCTCTTGATGAACACCTTTATGTTCTTGTTTGATGTGAGAGGTTATTAGTTAAAGGTGGTTAAAAGATTTTCTTTCACTACGTGTATAATAAACAATGCGTGTGGGACCAACAATGGCTCAAGTGTGGGAAAATTTGATGTGTGTTTAAATACACATCGTTTTAGCCCCGAAAAACACACCAAAATGGACTTAAAATATAAAATATGTGAAATTATTTTGCAAATATGCTTGGTATGTGTTTTTATATCTTGCAGGAACAAAGGATTGAAAACAAAGCAAAACAGTGATTTTCGGAAGAGCTTCGATGACTTTTTCACATTTATCGAGATTCAAACGAAGTTGAAAAATTCCCCAAGCCTACCAATGGAAAGAGCACGAGAAAACGAGTCCAACGGATCCGGCCCCGCTCCAACACTCGTCCCGGTTCATCTTTAACGGGGCGACAAAATTTGCTTATATAAATATAAGGATCCAGCCCAACCCAACACCCATATATAATTGTCCAGTTACATATTGTTTAAAAAAGTTGTTGTGGTCCAGTTGGTTTGGGCGCTGGTATGTTACGCGTGAGGTCGTGGGTTCGATTCCCAGTAGGATCAATTTTTGATATTATTATTTTCTATGCAACTTCAACGCCCAGTTAGCGTCCAGTCAGCAACATTAGCCAACTGAATGTTGCCACGTGGCGACGACAGCAAATCTTGTTTGAAAATATCCCACGGGGCTGTTCTGGCAACTTGGAATAGTTTAGGATCAAAATTTGATATTATTATTTTATATGCCACGTCAACGCCCAGTCAGCGTCCAGTCAGCAACATTGGCCAACCAAATGCTGCCACGTGGCGAAGACAGCAAATCTTGTCTGAAAATATCCCAGGGGGCTGTTCTGCCAACTTGTAATAGTTTAGAGACTAAATTTGTAAATATTTAGGGGGCAAAAATGAAACTTTTCTTATTAATACCTCCTCAATATCTTCATTTTCATCATCTTTTTCATATCCTAGCCAAGGTTTTGTCTTTTTTCTCTCTAGTTTTTAGCTTATTAGTTTAGCTTATTGTAAAAGCTTTTTATAGCTTGTTGTTCCAACTTATTGTAGTGCTTATTTTTATTAATGAAGTGAAGATGTTTAAAGTTTCATATTCTTTCTCTAATCCTTTATTTTTCTTATTTTCTTTTTCTAGCTTATTTTCAAATAAGCTTTTTTTATCTTATCTATTTTTGGATCTTATCTCTTAAGCTTATATTCGAATAAGCTCCTTATAGCTTATCTCATCTAAGCTTATTTCATATTATTGTTGCTTTAAGCTTTCAAATAAGTTTTCTTTAGCTTATTTCGTTGGCTTATTTTTCAAAGCTTATGTTTTTATTAAATTTAGCTTATTTTTTACCTTAAAGTTTGTAACTTTTTCAATGTAGCTTATTTTTCCAAGTTTTGCTTTTTTTTATCGTTAAGCTTATTTTTCTTTGAGCTTATTGGTTTAAAGCTTTTCAAATTAAACAAGTTGTTTAGAAAGTGGCTTTTTGCCCATCTTATTACAACTTACTTTTGATTAGCTTATTTAACAAAGCTTATTTATTTAGCTTATTTTCTTTAAAGTTTTGATTTTTATTGTCCTTGTAGCTTATTTTTCCAAAAGCGTTTTTAGCTTGTTTACTTATAGCTTATTCGGATTTATAAAAAGGTTGTTGCAGAGGCTTATGTCTCGGTTTATTCAAGCTTATTACCTTGATTAGCATATTTGTAGATCTAGCTTATTTCAACCTTTTAAAATAGTTTATTTTACTAAATCTTAAAGCTTTTTTATAAAATAGTTTAATTTACTTCTAGATCTAGCTTAAAGTTTGTTGCTTTTTGGTTAGCTTATTAGTTTATTGTTTAGATCTAATCCTTAAACATACCCGTCTCTCGTTCACTTTTTGGAGTTTTGAACAACTTAGTTTCGAGTGGATTTAGATCTAAAGTTTTCATTTTTATTAGCTTATTGTCTTTAAAATAATCTATAGCTTATTATATCTTGTTCATCATAACTTGGCTTGTTTTAATGATGATAAAAGCTTTTCAACACTTAGGCGAGGAGCTTATGTGTCTTATAAGCTTATTTTACTATTAATGTTTCAAGCTTTTTAAGATTTTACTTGGCTTATTAGTTAATAAATCTCAAAACATTATGAGCTAAATAGTTAAATAAAAACTAATAAAGTTATAAAATTTAAGTGTTTAATTAAGTTTATAAGATCGGGTGGTTTAATTCGTTTCGATCTCATCAAACGGGTTCTACTTCTTTTCCGATTTCAATCCGTAGAAGTTTAGCTTATTATCTAGTTTAATTAAAAATATGATTTTTATGATGATTATTGTTAGTTTAGTTGTCATGCTTAGTGAGTAGTTTAATTTAGGGAGGTGATTTGCACACTCTTTGTTTTGATTGGGACACTAAAAAATATGATGACTTAACATTTATACCCTTGTAAGAATGAATATGAGTAAAAGTGATCTAAGGGTATAAATGTCAAGTCATCATATTTTTTAGTGTCCCAATCAAAACAAGGAGTGTGCAAATCACTTCCCCTTAATTTATACTTGTTAAGTGTTTTGTGGTTAGTGAATTAAGTGTGGATTTAAAAAGGGATTATTAATAAATAGTTTTCAGATTATTTAGATTTCTTATTTGATTATTTCGAAGGGCAAAATCCAAAGATTCATCAAACATCAAATCTAGTAATTAATACCAACATAAGATATTGTTTTCAAAATAAACCAACGTTGTGAGAAAATAATATTTTTACGGGTACTAATTCGTCATTAAAAACATTAATTCACACTTAAGGATCTTATCACGTCACTTGACAAGCATTTTTGTCTTATATATCTTTTAGATCTTTTAGCTTAATTTTCGTTAGTTTAATCATTAGTGTAATTTTCATTAAAACCTTTAAAATTTGTATCTTTAGAATAAAAATTAGTTTTAAAATTAAAAAACAAAAACAAATGGCAATCAAGCATCCAATTACAAACACTAACGTCCATTCAATTATCACCGTGGACTTCGACTCCGAAAATTAATTATTACTTTTCCTAAAGTAATTTTTACATCTAACGGGAAATCCTATATATTATTACGACTCGCTTTTGACGTTTATCAAAGAAATCAAAGAAGGAAGACCAAAGAGACAAAGAACGCAACCAAGACACTTCAGCGAGTACCAAGTAAAGCTTCCACTATCCATTGACCACACGCAACCCTCTTCCGATCAAGAATCCTCAACGGTACACCCATTATCTCATTATGTTTCTTATGAGCATTTTTCTAACTCTCACAAATCTTTTCTATCTGCCATCAATGATCATGATGAGCCGAAGTTTTTTCATCAAGCAGCCGAAAATGAAAGTTGGAAGGAAGTAATGCAAAAGTAAATACATGCTCTTGAGCAAAATGCGACATGGAAGCTTGAACAATTACTGAAGGGAAAGAAAGCTATCGACTCAAAATGGATGTACTAGATCAAGTTCAAACCGAATGGTGAGATGGAAAGGTATAAAGCGAGACTCGTCACAAAAGGATTTACAAAAAGGGAGGGGGTGGACTACCATGATACGTTTGCACCTGTTGCAAAATTGGTGACCTTAAGAACGCTATTAGCCTTTGTCGTTAAACGAAGATGGGGGATTCAACAACTGGATGTTAAAAACGCATTCATACATGGAGATCTAAAGGAGGAAGTTTACATGAAGATTACTCAAGGGTTCTCAACTAAAGACGAAACAAGGGTATGCAAACTCAAAAGGTCTATCTACGGTTTGAAGCAAGAATCTCAAAACTGGTAACACAAGTTTACAAAATCCCTTTTTGGCCTTGGTTACAAACAGTCTAAAGACGATCATTCGGAGATCTAGAGGAGGAAGTTTACATGAAGATTCCTCAAGGGTTCTCAACTAAAGACGAAACAAGGGTATGCAAACTCAAAAGGCCTATCTACGGCTTGAAGCAAGCATCTTGGAACTAGTACCACAAGTTTACAAAATCCTTTATTGGCCTTGGTTACAAACAGTCTAAAGCCGATCATTACTTGTTTATCTACCAAAATGGCAACACATATGTAACTGCTCTTATATATGTGGATGATGTGATACTCGTCGAAAACAATAAGAAATGGATTGAATGAACAAAGTCCCACCTGGTCCCTTGAAATATTTCTTGGGCATCAAGGTAGCAAAAACATCCGAAAGATTGGTCCTTAACCAATATAAATACACGTTGTATTTTCATCAAGACAGTGGGTTGCAAGGATGTCGTCCTAGTTTGTTTCCCATGGAAGCAAATCTCAAGCTTGACAAAGGAGAAGAAGAATAAAAGATTAACGCAAGTCGATATTAAATACTTGTAGGTCGCTTGCTAAACCTACAATTCACTCGTCCAGATATAGCCTACTCCGTAAGCTAACTAAGCCAATTTGTTGGGACCCACGACGTATTCATACGGAGGCTTCAGAGTTTTATGATACCTTAAAACTACCATTGGTCAAGGCATCCTTTTACCAAACACTACTCTGACTGACCTTGTGGCCTATTGTGATGCCGATTGGCTTGGATGTCCAGTTAGTAGACAATCAAGGTCAGGTTATGTGCTCCTGCTAGGGGGATCCCCAATATCTTCAAAATCTAAGAAACAATGAGTTGTATCACGATCTTCAGGAAAGGCGGAATATCGATCTATGGTCACTGCAATTAGTGAGATTACGTAGGTTCGTTGGCTGTTGAAGGAACTTAATGTTGCGGTTGTTGGTCCTACACCGTTATTCTGCGACAACCAAGCAGCAAAACATATAGCGAACAATCCCGCCTTTCATGAAAGAACGAAGCAGGTTGAAATGGATTGTTATTTTGTTCGTGAACGAGTTGAACGAAAAGAGATTATGCATGTTCACATCAATTCAAAGCAGCAAATTGCCGACTTGCTTACCAAACCACTTGGTTCTCACCTGTTACAAACGTTACTGGTCAAGTTGGGCATTCAAAACTTACATGCGCCAACTTGAGGGGGAGTATTGGAAATTATTATCATTATTGCTTCTCATATTATCTCCTTAATCTCCCCTCCATCATATATTGTATTCCCATATATATCCCATGATTGTAGCCACGATTGTAGTGTTTTTCCATTTATAGGTTTTATCCCTGTGTATATGTACATCGGTTTGACATAATGAAAAAATCAACCTTTGGTACCAATCTCTTTACGATCATTATGCAAATTTCAGAAAGACCAATTATTTTAGAAGTCTCATTTTTATTAACTGAAACCAAATAGCTACACGCCGAGGAAGGATTTCAAAAGTACTTTAAATTCGTTAACGAATTTAATGTACGTAAGCAATTGAAAATTAGAGAAATCTTGTCTTATAATGATATTCATTACAAGATGTTGGGTTGCCGTTCACGCAATTTAAGCCACTATATGGCCTAAGAACATGTATGGTTTCATTTAACTAGATTTCTAGATATTAACATGTCAGACAAATCTATGGCTATAGTTCGATATTTTGAGGCAATCAATTTGCTTAAATAAAGTCTAGGTAAGTTGCTGGTTAAATAAGTAACGATATATGTACCACCTAAGGGTGGTTCGATAAGATGTTCATTCACCTTTTGTTTTTGGTTAACAATAATTGTTGACATTTTTGCTTACGTTGTTTTTAAGCCGGACGCCACAAATTAAGACTTAAATCAGGTAAAACTATCTCTTTTAGGACGTTGACGTGATCATTTCATGTCTCTAAATTTGTACCAAGCAAGGTTTAAACATGTCACTTTTCACACTTTGCCACTTTGTTGATGATAATCAATTGCCCATTTACCAACTCGAGCACTCCTTGTGAATAAGAGAAACTGGTAAAATGAAGAATGGAACGTAGCCGATGAGGATCAAACCATGAAGAGCCGGTGCTAACGGTATCATGTTAACCTTCTATCCTAACATTCCATCCCACATCGATTGAAGAATGAAACTGTTTGTTACTAATATACCATCGCATACTTGAGTTAGTAGTATTCGGAATAGTATTATGATTCCACATTTGTCTCATTTCTTTCTAGCTAAAATATATAGTTAGTGAGGAAATGATAAATTTGAAAGTTAATACAAATTCTTAATTATTATTTCCAAATTCTTAATTATTATTTCTTTTTTGTCTTTCTTTGTACCTTTTACTGTATTTACAGTATGTTTTAGTGAAACTGGTTTAGTTTTAATTTCACATGGCTTAAAGGAAAGTATATTTTAAAAGCTAGTTGATAAAGAACACGAACGAGAACCGTCACCCGTACCGTCAAATAACACCGACGGTACGTAGTGCTCTTAGACTATTTGTAATAGGTACCCCATCAATGCTTGTTCACCAACAACATGTCCTTTGTTTTTACATCAACCATCAAAGATGCGTTCTTTTCAAATATAAAATTACATTCAAACTCAAAATTCTTTTATCCGGACATTATATCCCACATAGGTTGAAGAAAGAGGGTATTGTTTACTAATATACCCTAGTGTACGTGAGTTGCTTGAGACTAGGTTAGTATTATGTTTTCAGGTGTATGTCTTTCTTGTTGCTTAAAAAGCTTTGCAAGCTAACCATACCAAGCTACATTTCACGCATAACCTTGATGATTAATATGAATTCTTGATTTTTTTACTTTTCTTGCATATAGTTCTTTATTTTTTGTATCGGAGATCGCTCAATTTTGCTAATGTGGTAAAATTAAGCAACTTGATTGAAAAATAATTTAGCCAAAACTAGAAAGGAAGACCGAGGATTTTGCAATGTCTCGTTTAGAACAAACTAGCTACACATCACTAAACGAACTTAAGTCTTGGACCATGAATTTCTCCAAATTTAGCATATCTTTCAAGCCAAATGGCCGAACGGGTGAAAGTTGTCCTAAATTTTTGCATACCTGATCAACTCAAAGTTATTTATATAGATTTTCAGAAAGGTGAAAAATAGTTTGCAGATCAACAAAACCCGAGCTGGCTCGTTTATACCCATACTAAGATGTTGCGTTTACCAGACCGGTTTTAACCATTATGAAGCTTATGTGAACTTAAAGTTGTAATTCTTGACTTGCACTTCTGAACCGTATCTATCATCGTTCAAAAACTTGCAGTTACAAAATATGAGGTACTTCAATACTTGTCACTTGTCAGTGTGCATTTTGAGGTTCTAAAGGTAGTTTTAAGATAATTTTGAAGTCATATAATCATATACATAAACCACCAATATACGAACAAAACCCGTGTATACCCGGTCAGACCGGATATATCTCAAGACCTAGTCAGACCCGGCTATATTTGGCCAAGACCCGGTCAGACCCGGCTATATTTGGCCAAGAACCGGTCAGACCCGGATATATTTTGCCAAGACCCGGTCAGACCCGGCTATATTTGGCCAAGACCCGGTCAGACGCGGCTATATTTGGCCAAGACCCGGTCAAACCCGGTTATATTTGGACAAGACCCGGTCAGACCCGTCTATGCGCTACCAACCGAAGATGATCAAGCTACACCAAATGACTAGAATGTTGTGGGTGCGAAGATTAAAGCAAAGGTGATCTTCATCGAAAAATCACCTACCAAAAACGAGGATCGTGAAAACGGTGAAAAAGTGAAGGAAAACGCTGAACTAATGGAAACCATTATGGAGAACAATCAGTTTGCAGAACATGTACCTTTTCATGCTGATATTCTTGTTATAAAACTATTTATCTGATTATTTGGCTTAACGTCATCACAACAACGATATCCAATCCCGCCAGAAGCTTTGGCTTAACGTCATGATTATAAATATTTGATGTTCGGATAAACTGAATCATTATCAACTCGTTTTGAGGATTAAACACAAAATGCATATCCAAACACCCCTTACCATTTGTATCTTATATCTTTTTGCAATACTGATGGCTTAATGGTTAAATACTTTGATTACTTGTTCACTAATTCTTAACATTTTGTTAATCTAACCAAGGACAAAGTATTCCAATCCAAACGGTGCAATCTTCTCTATGAATTCTCTCTATTCGTAGTTATAGTATCTACGGCCCACCATGTTTCACACGAGTCATGCCCTGGCTTAGTATAGTACACCGAATTATATGACTGTTTCCCTGTGTTGGGTCGGGTCAGGAAAATAAGCTCATAAGACTAGCTGTGTTGGGTTAAAGTCTATCATAGTAGCCAACGGTTTCTGACCATACTTAACTAGGCATGCACAGAGTGTGGTTTGGTACCAAGAAGAAAAAAAGGGGATTGACCTGTACCAAAACTGACCCGTTGAAAAAGAACCCGTTTTCATACCTTACCCAACTTCTATGACCCACCAATTTTGCCACATCTACACCGGTATGCATCGTTTCATAAAGTTTTGATGTTCCAATAAACTGAGTCATTATCAACTCATTTAAGGATTAAACATTTGGTAAATAAGTTTTTAGTTAGCGGCTCCAAATCCATTAATATAAGAAGTTGATAAGATCCTTTCGACATGCATGTCCAAACACCCCCTACCATTTGAATCATGCTAGCTCCATTGATATAGGCCGCAATTTGAAGGCAAAGTCGTACATTCGTTAAAGGTAGTGTATTTTATATGTTTTCGCAATAACTATGGTGATGGAATTATACATTCATAACAATTTATAATTATAACATCAAAGTATAAATATAGCGGAAGCAATTAGGATCA